>RYFJ01001299.1:0-279182 GCA_003991445.1 Oryza meyeriana var. granulata
GTGCATCAATCTCTCGTATTCAGACTTTAATGTTGCTTAGTACGTCGGCCTTGGCCTTACTCCTGCCTATAGCACCCACTTCCAATCATCAGCCAAGTAAACCTGCCCCAGTGTCCCCCTCGAAGTCTGCAATAGAACCCTCAGATACAATTACAGAGCGCGACTTGCTGAATCGGTGTATCCCCTGGCTAGGACCTTAAGGTAATCGCCTGGGCCCACATGTCCGGAATAGGCAGTCAACACCGTCGGCTTCCCAGACTGGTAGATGCGGTCATGGCAAGATTGGTTCGACCGATCTGCTTAGCACTAGTCGACTTGACCCTTGCCATTGTATCAAACATTGATCAATTGTCGAGGGCACACAGCGTTGTGCAATGTCCGGGAGTGCGCCGCCAGAAGCAAACATACACCCTTCCCTCAATGATGAAAAACGTGGTGGTAATTCTGATTCCTACTGTCAACTCCCGTCAACACAAACCTTTAGCTTCTAGATGAATCCACCGAAGGCCTGTCAGCACCTATTTGTCTTGATCAGATCTTGTAGTTTCCCCAATTGTCGAATGTGGCATGGGCCATGAATTATGCTGCTCACCCGATCAACCAGCATTCTTTGCCATCGGATTCCGCTTCACATAACCATTGATGATAAGGCGTTAGGTGCCGTGCTCTGACTCCTCAGGTTTGTCAAATATAGCCGTGATGCTCATGTAGCGTTAACTGAGCAAAATCTCTTCATCGCCTTCGTCATCTGATGAATGCTCTATACTCCCGAGGAAAAAGAACACCAATTGCTGGGCGATTGATCAGTTTCTCAATCTTTTTCCTTCCGCGCCAAACCTGTTTAGTGTTCTTGTGACGATGAGCGCCTCTGCCCTGAATCTTGACTTCTTTCTTCCTGTTGGTCTCGGTGTTCGTAAACGCTGATGCCCTCCTCTTCTGAAGTTTTCGTGAATATCCCACTAGGCACCATTGAGGATTCTGACTTGTGCTTCATGTACTTCCTCTTCATCCTCTCTATCCTCATTCAAGAACTCTTCATGGATCGGCCCTAATCGCCAGACCGGATGCTCTTTTCCCAGCGAGCTGATCCCGCAAAGACTCCTGCTGCATCATGTGCGATCCCGTGCCTGTTGCACTAGGGAATTTTCAAGCGGATGCAGTCTCATTCCTGATCCCTGCAGAACCGAAAAAACGGCACTCCCAATGCGGATTATATCTTTCTAACTTCATCCCATGTTCCTCGTATCTTGAATATTTTGCGTCATGTGTCCGATGAAGGTACCCTTGATTTTACTTTTGACGTCTCGCTCCATCGGCCTCGATCCCTTGATGTGATCTCGCATATACCATGTTTACAGGAACCGGGTGCCCCATCAATCTTCATCGGTTTCTTGTCCTCGAAACTGGATTCTTCCCTACTCGACAGCTGATTGAATTTGCTGCCGAAAACGTTGCACTCGTTGGTATCATGTGATATAGCTATTTGTGCCATGTGCAAACCTTTTTTTCTTCAGTTCTGTCGGCTGATGGAATCACGTGATTTGGCGGCAGTTGTTTGCTTCTCTATGTAACAGCATCAAGATTTATCGGCCTTACTATTAATTATCAAAATCATACCGCACCTCATTGCCAGATTATCTTGACCCATGGGCACGATTACTAATCTCTTGTTCCTGGTCCAGCTCTCCCAATCCAACTTCAGCATCAAGCTTCCTCATCATCTGAGCTTGATGAGTAACTTGTACGCTGCAACTCGTCTTTGAAATGTACCTTCTTCGTTCTGAAGTCGGCTTCATGAGCCGATACCCTCCTGTGCACCAGAATGCGCAAGGATTCGAACTTTGAGATGAAAACCTCTCTTCTGATCGGCGCCAAGATCCCTGAAAAGCTAGATCGGCCAGATTGCCCATCGCTCAGTTTAAACTATGAAATCGGTTTTCTGAGTCCCGAAATCGCTTGAACGTATCCGGTACTGTTCTCTGATGCGTTGCTTAACTGTAAATCTGACAGTCTCAACTCAATGAATTCAAAGCAAAGAAATATTTGTGAAATCGTTTCTCAGATCGGCCCACCCCCGAACGGAATCGGGGGGCAACGAGGAAAAACCAGTGTAAAGCGACCTGATAATGTAAGGGGAAAAACCTAACCCTTAGAGTTCTTCAGCCGATGCCTCCCCGCACATGGCCATGGAATCGGCTGGACAATGTTCCACTGTTAGACGTGTTATCCTGCCCTGAGAAACTGTAGAAAAATCGGCCCGGGTGGGATGTATCGGCAGGTTAACGGAACTCTTCAACCACTCAGGATAGGATGCCAGAACATGAATGTTTAGTTCCTTGGGCTTAGGCCCGAACTGCTCCCGTACTATCTCAGCAACCTTTGTATGATAGATCTTCTTCCCTCAGTTGTCTTGTTGGATGGCACGGGGTGGAGTTTGTTGCCGATTTGCCTATTATAAACTCCCTCTGATAAGTACCTGAGATCGGCCCCACCCTCCGAGATATTCTGCTGTATCCCCATAGTGGCAGTCCGATGTATCCCAGCAGAAGATCTGTTGCCCCCAGCCTGGTTGCTGTGTAAACATTTATCTGGTGTATCTCTGGCGATGTTAAGGCATTCTGAGTTGGTTAACCTTCGGTGGGAGTACAGGACCCCAGTTGGTTCTCTGGGCAATCGCAATCCATCAAACAGTCTTCTAGAGGTAGTAATGTATTACCAAGATCCCGCGACTGATTAATGGGCGCGGTGGTGTGTACAGCACTCATCTGAGCCATCTCCTGCAAAGGTTTAAGTCGGGGGGCTCTCGGGTTGGTATGGCTTCGAGTCTGCCAACCAAATCTGGATTCGGAACTGGGATTCTGAATCGGCCCTTGCCTGTTCTAAGCACGCTGGCTGAAAGTTGGCCAAGTTGCTCAATCTGCTTGTTTATGCTTTCATTTAAATCCTCCATGCTGACTGAATTACGTTGTCGTGTGCATTGTCTCTATTCCCAAGCCATGTTGCAGGTCTGTTTCAAACTTTCGCGTTGAAACATTGGTTGAAACTTCGTTTGGCCACCAGGCGGGCCAAAAAGTGTGTTGACGCGAAAACCAGCCAGGGCGTTCGGCGTGCTTGCGAGACACGCGAAGGCCTGGCGATTGGCTTAGCTCCAGTGCAGGTCTAAAGTCTTGAGGTTCGCCGAGACGTGCAGTCAATTTGACCCGTAGTAATGAGAACCAAGGAGAAGGAAGAATGTTAAAACTTCGTGAGCAATCGGTCTGGAAGCCGGCTTGGACGCATTCTCAAGGCCGATGGGCGATATCACACTGTAGCACTTATACATCGGGCTTAAAGCTGATGACGGAGGAGGCAGTGAGCAAATATAATGACAAGTATCGCGCGTAGCGATCATCGAAGGATATGTCAATAACGGCTATAGACTTGGTAAATAACAGGTAGAATGCGTAAGTAAATAAATCAATAATTCCTAGCCGATCATGAATTTAGTGTTACTGGTATTGCGTGAAAAATATGCCATGCCCGGGCCCTTGCTAGTCGGCTCCGCGGGGTCTTCAACCGCTGTCCGGGCCTGTTGCCGCCGGTCCTTCCGTAAGTTTCGTGCCCGGACCTCGCCTGGGGATCGTGTCCGGAACCTGTTGTACTTGCATTTGGATCGGCGAATAAACCTGAATCGGCACTAGCCCTTAGCGATCGTAACAACAATACAGGCAAGAATATGTGATAAAGCATGCAATAAACTAAAATGATAGACAATTGATGAGCCAGCCGAACTATGAACAGAACATAAAGAATAAAAAGGTGCTAGAAGCCGAATTATAAGATAAGACAATGAATAAAACGTAGTCGGCTTCGACAGATAACTTATCGGCTAAGCACTCTGATAGATAATCAGGTCGCATAACACATCGAGCTCATCAAGAGTAAAGCTATTATCGTCAGTCTAGGTGGAGTCGGACCACCGTTGCAGCACAAACGATGTGATGATGATGATCGATACGTCAATGGGCGATAGAGATATAGCGATCGTGATGAAGAGATAAGCTTACGCGCGGCTATATGACACCCCGATGAGGTACTGCCTGCGCGTAAGGCAGTCGGTCGACTTAGCAGGATCGGTTTTTATCGTTATCGAGTTTAGTAGGTCGCTTCGGACCTAACCGAGCATCTAGACATACTGAAATGATAACCGCTCCCAGTAAGCGCGATAGCGAGGCTACGCACGACGTGATGTGATAGTATGACTAATCAATCTTGAGATCAAACTGAACTATATCAGCCATAGATAAAATATAATATATTCCGGTAAGCCGAGCACCATAAACGACTGCGTAGAATTATTCGGGAGACCTAGATCCGAGGATGAGTCCTAGCCGATAGGTAGCCGGTGGTGTACGAGCTTACCCTCGGCAGGAGTTCGGACCGTACCGAATGCGCCCGGCTCGAGAAGCAGGGATCCGTTGTGTCGAAGGGGTGGCGATGCGCCGGAAGTTTGATATTTACGTTGTGATGATTTACAATGGCACCCAGCAGTACGTATATATAGTACGTGTTCCTCGAGTGTGACATTAGTTCTGATAGGACACGATAGTGAGACTTCCTAATTACAAAGGTAAACACTAACAGGACCTGATCGGACAGAGAGATCAAGTCTGGCTAAAGATATCTTTATATTGCGCTAAATAGTAGACATGTAAATAACTTGCCAGTATGTGCGGTTTCACGGCTCCTCCCTGGATCCGGTCCCTGGCTGGATCAATCTCGGCGTTAGTTGACTATGACGCTCTCCTCTGTTGACCGAATTCGACGATAGCCTTACCAATTTTGGCGTTAGACAGTAAGTCTGATTAATCTCATCGGTTCCTATTGGTGGCACCAGCACTATAATTTTTAGCACAGCGTGCGAGCGGCCATATCGAGCCGGTGCTAAGCTTGTAGAGAACTCATATCTTGGAGTGTATACTGCGAGATAAGGCTAGCCTAACCGACTACCCAGCGTGAGCGCTGATAGAAACTGGCATCCCTGGGCGTATGTCAGGATAGAGTATTCAGCGCCGGTACTGCAATCAACCAGAGAATCCTTATCCATTGAGCCTTTCTGACTTATATTCTGGATGCAAGCGGCGTGGTTGCCACAGAAGCCTGAGTAGGTATATTGTAGGATCTGGCTTGCCCTCGGCTCAGGTGTGACGCAGTGTGGCATGAGAACTCCGGATGCGCTCTGACAATGTAAGTCTTCTCTGCTTTCAGGAAAGCGAGCAGGTGACCGAGAGCCTTGTATTGGCATAGGATGTGCGGCTAGCGACCCTCATGGGGCATACCCTACCCACAGAGTTATAGCCAGGCAAGGTACCCGACCTTGCATTAGCATAGGATTCGGCTGGGCAACCAGCCGCTCATAGGTGCGTACCTAACCTGACAGAGTTGGTGACCAATAAGGTACCGCGGCGGATGGCGGTAGAGCGATTAGCATAGATTTCGCGCTGGCGACCCTCATGGGGGTACCGCTACTTAGGGGCCAAGTAGCACACGAGCGCCCGACTAGGCGCCGGAGGTCAGTTATATTAGCCGGAATAAGGGTACCCGAACCTTGGCATTAGCATAGAATTTGGCTGGCGACCCTCATGGGCGTACCAACGCAGCGGAGTTGTGACCGAATAAGGTACCCAAACCTGGTGTTAGCGTAAGGGATTCGGCTGGTGACGCCTCATGGGGCGTACCTCACCTAGGCCGAGTGGTACCCGAGCTCCGACTGGCGTCGGAGGTCGGTTGTTAGCCCCACATGGAGCGTAGCCAGGGAAGATGTCCGTCCCGACTGGGCGCAAGTACGGTACTTCAGTCAGTGTGGCCTTCATGGAAGCATTCCGAGTGTATCTTGGCATACTGGTCCAGCCCCTGAGCGTAGGAGATAGGCTCGCAGCCCTGAGTTCTTGTAACGTGTATCCGGAACTGGCCCTGCATTTATAAACATATTAGATGAGTAGCATCTGATGATGAAAAGCAATCACCGCGAAGAAAATTTTATGTATTTTACAGATGCATGTAATGCATGTTCTTGCCACATTTTTGATATTAATTTCCCCGAGTAGGTTGACCCCTTACGTTTAAGCACTCTGCGCCGACTAGTCATAGCCGCCTGCGTCGGGAGTTGGCTCATGCTCTTTCCAGACCGCGTTTGGGTGACTTGAGTTTCGCTTTCATGGAGCAAAGTTTCACGGATTATGAATTTATGCTACTCAAGTAACTTTGCAATCATAAGAGCAAAAACAGAAAAATGTGCAGCTTGTAACCTATTAGGTGTAAGTGGCTACGGCATTGCAAAGCGCAAGTGAGAAAATATTTATCAGAAAGCGAACTTAGCTGTTTTAGTATTTGGGAGTGGGATGTCATCCTTTGCGTTTGAGCTTGTGAGCCCCCGAACATGTCCACTTGTTGTTATGATAATCTTCTGTTATTGAAAGTCGAAGAACTGTTGTGATGACCGCCACAATGAAGTCATCCGACTTTTTTTGCGGTTCCCACCTTAGTCGGGCCGCATCATGGTGTCCTCCGCTTCTTCTCATCGAGGGCCTCAGCAACAGCGTCGGCCAAAGTCGGCGTACTGTTCACCAAGTGTCGAATAGAGCTTTGAAGAGTTGGGAGGCTTCCGAGTGAACTTAGCGATGACGGGGTGTCTTTGACTCGCTTTTTTGGAAAGGCGGCAATTGACGACCTCGTCCTTAATCATTAGTATTGGAATTTGTTCTTCTAGAGAACCTCTGATGAAGTCACGAAGAGACTCATTCTGCTTTGATGCAACTGATATAAGTTGTACTCGGAAGATGGCCTCTTGTATGTTCCCTGGAAGTTGGTGATGAAGCGTTCCCGGAGTTCTCCCTAGGAGCCGATTGATTGCTTGGGAAGTCCCGTTAGCCAAGTCCTCGCTGAGTCAGCTAGAGCGACTGGGAGGTAGTTAGCCATGGCTTTGTGATCTCTTCCGGCTGCTCGGATCACCAGAGTGTAGACCGTGAGCCAGGACTCAAGGTTGGTCTTCCCGTCGTATTTGTCGATTCCAGTCGGCTTGAAACCTGATGGCCAGTCGACTTGTTGCAACTCGTGGGTGAAAACCGGTACACCCTCATCTTCACGAGGACTCCGACTCCGCCTACGACGGCGAAACCACTCGTGGTGGAGGCCGAAGCGCTCGTTCTCGTCTTCCAGTTGACGTTGTTCATCTTCCTCTCGTTCGCGGTACCAAGCGTTGATGTCCTGTCGAAGATCACGTCATAGTTGTCCTTGAAGATCCTGGTTGTCCCGATGGTCATCTTGATGTCGATGCCGCTAGTGGCCATTGGGGTTGCCAAGTGAAGTCTGGCGTGACTCCGTGTGCAGTCGACTGGAGCCGGCCGCTCGGTGTCGCATGAGGCGGAATGAGACTGCCGTTGGAGATGCCAGCCGTTGGTCGATATGAGGGTATACCACCGACTGTTTGTGCTGCTGACATGCAGCAGCGGTAATCACGGCTTTTATCCTCACTATAGTCGGGGTGGCCTGGTGATCAGGCCCAAACTGGAGTGTGTCCAATAGAGTTGCAGCAACCACGATGTTCTGTTGAGGAGTAACGAAGACGTCGTGGTCGCCGACTCGGGTTTGGAGGATTGTTGCTGAGCAGTCCACCCAGCCCTGCGTAGGTCGTCGTTGCGGGCGTGCAGGCGTTTTGCTTCTTCCTCTTGTTGTTTTCACAGTTGGCGTGCTTCCTCCTCTTGCTGCTCGCGTAGTCGGCATGATTTCTGAGTAGGAGTAGAGCCTTTGGATGCCATGAAGATTTTCCGGCGGCGGAGAGAAGCTTGCCGAGCTGCTGTCCGACTTAGAGTCGGAGTCCGACTGAGAGTCGGAATCTGACTTCGAGTCAAAGTCAGAGTAGTTGATGGGGGTGATTATAACTCCGACCTTCCTAGATCCGATCTCAAGCGGCTCTGAACCATATCCGAGTCGAACTCCAGGAGATCGGGTTTGCCGCGTCGGATGTTGTTTGAAGATATCCGCGGCGTTGTCGAGTCTGCATGGGAGATTGACGATCTCTTCCCTTCTTAGTTTGATCTTGGCCGGCTCAAGGCCGAGTCGAGTCGAACACCGAAGGAAAGGGTTTGTCCCAAGACCTGGACAAGATGAAAATTGCGCAGCAGTCGACGAGGGTTGCCGCAATGTTGCGTGGGCCGACTAGCATGGAGTCGGCTGGTTCCTCGGCTGGTTGGATCAGGTCCGTGTCGGCTAATGTGAGATTGCCGATCTGGTCGGCGACGAAGTCGAGGCTTCTGAAAGTTATTTTGTCTCTCAGGGAGAATTTGCCGCCATCGACTCCGATTGCTTGTAGATGTAGATCTCGCCGAAGCCCCTACCTGGTGCGCCAACTGTCGATGTTTTACACCGGCAATATGAATATGGGGCTACTCGGTGGATGGAAACTCGGTGGATTGCAAAGGAACACAGGGAGATTTATACTAGTTCAGGCCCTTAATGTGAGGTAATACCCTACGTCCAGTTGTGATGTTATTGCTTTGAGGATTTGTGTTGATCTATGATCTTTTGCTCTTAGGGGGCATCCTGCCTCCCCTTATATACTGGGGGACAAGGGTACAAGGTAGGAGTTCCAGCCGAATACGGCCAAGGGATCTCCTCTTAGAGATACAATTTACCTGACTAGGACTGTATATTCCTTATTGTACAAAGCAAAGTTTTCCGGGTGCTACTATATCTCTAATTACAAGATACGGCCCATCCTCTATCCGAGTGGCTCATATGCTTGTGATGAGGTACCCGGGACCCATGGCCTGCCACACCGACTAGGACTATATCTTCTTATTGTACAAGATGAAGTCTGCGAGTTCTATCATCTCTAATTCCAAGGCTAGGCTCATCCTCTATCCGAGTGGCAGATATGCTTGTCATGAGGTACCCGGGGCCCATGACCTCCACAGGGAGCCCCGTTTTCCTGTGGCGCTCCATCTTGTTGATTCGTCGCATTGGCATTTCTAGCAGCACGGTTACCATTCCTGGTGTTCACCATCTGAAGGGGGAGATGGAAATGGAAGGAAAGGAGGAAAACAGACGGCTCAAAAACAGGAGTGATAATTAAGTGTCTGAATTAGGTTAACTGAAGTGCATCGTTTGGAAACATAACAAAAGCAATTCAACTCCTAACTGAGGCGGCCATACCACAACGGACGGTATGAACCACCAACTACCCCAAATCAAACATCCTACCATTACAACTAAATATGAAATCAAACTAAAAAAAAAGGGTAAAGCTAAGGACGGCGCGCCTAGTGTTTTGAATGGCTCCTGCAGTCATCTGAGTTATACTCCGGCTCCTGCTAGTCGCCCACCTCATCGTCGGTGCGGGTCTTGGATCCGCTCACGTAGTCCTCATTACCGTGAGCCGACAAACTGGCCTCACTGTGGGTGCGGGATCTGCTGAGGGAGCTGCTGTTGTCGGTGGAGGTGAAGCCCCCATGGATGCTGGTACCTCCCTGAGAGCTATCGTCACTCGACGACGCGCTGATCATGCTGCTTTGGTTGGTGTTGGCGCAGGTGCTGGAGTTGGCGCTAGAGCTCCGGCGCAGCTGGCGCGTGCGTGTGCCCGTTCCTGGGGACAACTGAATATGCACCGGAGAAGGGTCCTCTTCCTCGGGGTCAGATGGATCTTGGCCCCACCGAGTGGTGGCTGCCCCTTCAACTCTGCGACCTCCTTCTTCAGACAGTCGATCCGGTTCTGGAGACCGATGATGGTCATCCTGTTGGCATCCTCCCTATCGTGGGCCGCACGCACCCAGTTGGCGTGCATGTAATCCATGGCCCACCTCGCTCGCCTCATGTGGACGATGGAGGTGTCGTTCTCGTTGTCAGCCGGCTGGAAGGTGCTATAAATCTGGTAGTGAGCCCGGATGGGGAGGTAGCGGTGGTGCAGAGGGTAGAGTGGTGCCTCCGGCGTATCTCTCCGATCAGATAGAAAGCTGCCTCCTAGCAGGCGTGATCGTAGGTACACCCGCCGATCCAACCTCCATGGCTGTAGGAGTATAAGCAGCTCCAAGCGAACATGGTGAGGGAGCTCACCCTCCATGGGCTCCACTGCGGTGTCTTTCGGGGTGTGGCTGTACCCCAAAGTGAAACTCATTGTCGATGTTTTACACCGGCAATAAATATATGGGGCTAGTCGGCGGATGGAAACTCGGTGGATTGCAAAGGAACACAGAGAGATTTTATACTGGTTCAGGCCCTCAATGTGAGGTAATACCCTACGTCCAGTTTATATGTATTCCTTTGAGGATATACGGTGGTGGTTCTGGTGAACCAACTCAACCTGCCCTCATGGGGCGCCCTGCCTCCCCTTATATACTGGGGGACAAGGTTACAAGGTAGGATCCCCATCGGATTACGACTAGGAGAGATCTCCCTTAAAGATATAACGCACCCGACTAGGACTGTATATTCCTTTCTATACAAGGCGAAGTCTGCCGAATCTAGCTATATCTCTAATTACAAGGCTAGGCCCATCCTCTATCCGAGTGGCCCATATGCTTGTCATGAGGTACCCGGGGCCCATGGCACCCACACCACCCATGTCTGCACCCCGTTGGTTGGGGAGATTGTCCATCTATAGAAGGCAAGGAGGGGAATCAATGTATGCTCAGATGCAAATAGAGTGAACAATAAATAATTTAGAAATAAACAATAATTTTGATGCATAAAATAAGTTTACATATAAACTTTATTGAGAATCCGACGAAATAATACAATAAAATTATACAGTAGCGAATTAATTTTAAATAATAATGGCAAAGTAAGTAAAAAATATTTGGTATGCATTGCCTAAGAATGCGTACAGCGAACGCTCCACCGCATAACCAATGTTTTTTCCCAAAATTTAGACACCCGATGCCATAACCCTCGGAATAACATTTCAACCCTAGCTTTGACCTGACTCAAAATTTTTGGTCAAAATAAAGATTTAATCATTTTGATCCCAATTGAGAATAAATTCGCAATTTTTTCACGAAATAACTCCAAGTGCAAAAAGCATATGCAAATGAGAATTTCACGCAGGGTGTCTTACGGAGTTGCCATTTGGCTGCAGAATACCTACCGCGGTGCAGTTGGCGCTATCCTAGTCCTAATACAACTTTGTAATGCCCGTCAGAGTGCTCATAACCATGAATTCTGAACCATTTCTGTGTATTCAAATCCCTGTCAGAAAAACCAAGGTACACAATAACAAGTTGCCATACAGAGTACCGCTAGTCATTCTCAAACAGAAGTAAAATTGTCTTACATAAATACATGAAAGAATAATTGGCCCCTGAGGTAGTACGTAGCTATACAGCGATCCAAGCGAAGCATTCATTCCAGACGTTCTTCACCATGGCGTCTAGCTCGGAAGGCAAGCCAGGAAGTCGGCGAGACTAGAATACCAGCTCCATGATCCTATCGACTGCTGACGAGCAGGTACTCGGTTCCGCCACCACTGAGAGGGGAAAAAGGAGCACAGACTGAGTACCACCCACAATCGCATACTCAACAAAGTCACCACCCAGCAATCATGCACAAACTGCACCGTGAGTGACAATTCGATAGGCTAAGGGAGTTGTGAACTTTGCGTAAAAGCGTTGTAAACAGAGAAGTTGCAACAGTAAAAGGTTGATTAATTGAACAATATTGTAATCTTCCACCGATCAACGTTTAGCCACATTAACCAGCCAACCATCCATCCTACCACTGTAGCAATTTTAAGTCAAATTTATAGTGGGACTATCATGGTGATCTTGATGAAGATGCGGGGCATTACCCGCGGGACGGCTATTCGAATAGTTTTACTTTGATGCTGAGTGTACAACTGACCCACAAGACACACCTACCACATGTTCCCGTGTGCCCGATGCCGGTGAGTCACCACGACACCCCGCGACCGGGGAGAAGGCGTGTGACAGGCCATTCACGCGATAAGCTGTTACTCTCTTAACCATCCACACCATGCTAAGTTGCATTTGGCCGACAGGACACCCATATCGGCCAGGGTACCCCCCCCCCTTGTGCCACAATGATCCGGAAGCCCGATCAACCCGACCCTAAGCCAACCCAACTCCATCACGCCCATCCTCACCAACAGTGCCTAGAAGAGGGAGAAGAGACGTTACAAGCCTAGCCATTGCCCACGCTAGCTTGTGGAATGTACGATTAATTGCCCAAGGGGGTTTCCCGTGAACCGGTCCTTAATGCCACGGTGCGACCAACAAAACCACGCACCCACAGCCCACCATTAAGGTAAAATTAGTTAATTTAACAGCAACATATCCAAGTTCCATTTCCGACATCAAGTCGTACCATCAAGGTAAATGAAAAGTATTTTAAATCCCCATGTGCGCTAAAGGTTTCTAAGCAGGCGCTAAGCATCCTAACAATAACCTCTAGTCATATTATTACCTAGCTACAAAGGTGTACAGGTGGAATGAAGTCAGAGCAATTAAAATTCCATTTATATAAGTCACCCTGCCCACATGAAATGATAAAATAATGCATGTTTATTGCTTTAAAACAAATAATTTGCAATAGATGGGTACAACATGATCGAGGAAACGATGCGACTTGCCTTGCTCCGGCTCGGCGAATTCAGCAACGACTTCGTAGTAAACTAGAGAGTCGAAGGCGTCGGTTTCTATAGCAAACAACACACAAACAATTAAAAACAGTACATGTGAACACTAAAACATGGGCTGGAAGCATTTTAATGGATTCTTGGTATTTTTCTAGATTTAATGAAATTTGGATGGAATTAATTGGAGATCGTATGAATTAGTTATGAATTTTAGAAGCTTTACTGTGATTTTCCTATGCAAAAACAATTTCTAAACAATTTATTGCACATTAACAAGGATTTAATGCATCAGCGGACCACGGGGAACCGGCGCCGATAGGCAGGGTCCACGGGTCAGTGGCGCGGGAGGACAGTGCACGGTGGACACAGTCCACGTGCGCGAGCACAATGCGGGCGCATGTGAACGGCCACGATCTGCCGAGCAAATCGGACGATTGCAGTTAAGTCGGGACCAAGCCCCGCCAGCGCGCGCGGTGCGGTGACGGCGCAAGCGGCCCGATGTGGCCATCGGTGACCATCCGCGCGACAGAGGGCAGTAGCGAGCAGCGGAGGAGGTGAGGAATGTGACCGAGTGCTCACCAAGGTGTGGCGACTGACGGAGAGCGGCGGACAGTGACGATCAGAGGGGATTGGCAGCGGCGAGGTTCGGGAAAACGATGATGGTGGTGTTCCGGTAGTGCAAAGCAACGACGGAGGCGTGGACAAGGTTTAGGAGAACCTAGCGAAGCTATAGAACGTGTTAGGAGAGAAAAAGACTGAGTGGGTCGACGCGAATCCGCGGCCGACAGCCGGCGGAGAGGCTTACCGAAAGGGACGATGGAGAGGATGGAGTTCTAGCGGGAATCCGAGGCGACCGATGGTGGAACAGGATGCAGCAGGGTGCGGCGAAGCTAGCGAGCGCGAGCGTGGTAGTCGGCGGTGGCTGTAGCAACGGCAACGTGTGACTGGAGTCGGCGGAGCGCGGCAGTGGTTCAGGAACTCAGCGTGGAGGGGGTTAGGGTACTCGGCAGATGGGGGCAACTGAGGGAAAAGTGAGGACGGAGCACAGGGAGGGTTTATATGTACTCGGCTGCAGGAGTTTGTGGACGAGTTGGCCGAATTTCACGAGGACGTTGGGCAGCGGCCGCGGCAGCTAGTGGGCACGATTCATCCACGGTCGTGGGCGAGAGGGGCGTAGAAGGTGGGGAAAATGGATGGGACTCAGTCCGCGTGATTCGAACTCAGAGCCAAGGCGCAGGGGAGCGGGGACGGGCGAAATCCGACGCTTGGGGAAAGCCGATCCCCTCCGGCCGATTCGGCCAGAGGTTCAACATGGGTCTGACATGTGGGTCCTGGCCCCACATGTCAGCAGGCGAGACGAGCCGGCGCGGCTGGCAGCCGGGCTAGGCTAGTCAGTGAGGAAGAGCAGGGAGAGGCACGGGGCGACGTGGACTGGCAGGTGGGGCCCGGGCGGTAGAGAGGGGAGCTGAGGGAGGTGCGCGCCACACAGGCCGCAGGCAAGCGGGGAACCAGGATGGGCTGTGGCCTAGCGGGAAAGAAAAAGAGAAAAACAGAGAAAGGAAAAAGGGGAAAAGAAAAAGGATTTTCCCCAGAGGTTTTTAATTCCGATAACTCGTTTTGATTTATTAAAATTGCTTCCGGTGCTCTAAAAATTCCCATAAAAATCCTGTTGGTGTATTTTGAGAAGCAGAATATAGGAAAAATATTCTCAGCCATGATATTTTATTAGTTTGCATTTTACTTATTTAATTAATTCCTTTGGCCTTTTAAAATAATTTCTTTGAGGCTTTTTCTTTAATATATTTTGTGTGGCTCTATTTAAGGGGAAAATTTTAGGGTGTGACACGTCATCACTTCAACATTGCTCTGGCAAATACGGTGTACCACTATTATCCCTCTCACAGTTGGTCAGGTCTGCTGAATGGTTGTGAAAATACTTGGTATGAAAACAATATGGTGATAGTGCACATGAGGACGATGCTACATTATTTGGATAACCTTCATGCCAATTACCAGGAAAGAACCAGAATCCAAATTCCTGCACAGCAAATGAAGATCAACAGGCTGCAAAGACATGTGGATCAACTAACCCAACAGAACCAGGAGCTACGTAATAAACGGATCCGAGAGTTGAAAAAGGAGATCAAGGAACTAAAAGAAGAAGCGGATGCCCCTCAGCTAGAAGATGACAACTCGCCAGTGGAAGCCAAGCGCCTTTGCCTTGGATCTACCAGCGCTGCATCTAAGGAAGGAACGTCAAGATAGCTGAAGAAGTCGAAGAAACTCTCCGATTACTTTCCCAAAGCCTAAGCTGCACCCTCAAGATTAGTTTTCACGTTTAGTTTAGTCACGTGTGTTAACTTGATTGTTAGTGTGCTGGTGTTTGCTCCTTTTGTGCTTGTGTGCTTGGGTAGCGTATGGCGTATGTCAGGTGGTGATATGGCATACTAGTTTGGCAGTGTAATAATCAACATTCTATATTCATTACAGATCAGTAATAATTTAAATATTTAGTAAAAAAAGCCCTCTCTCTCTCTTTGCTCTATACCTTCTCTCCCCGTTGATTTCTCCACCACAGATGGACAATTTTATACATGTGATAAGAAGAAAGATATTATATTAGATTCAGCCTTGGTCATTAATAACCACAATCATGACCTCTGTTCCACCTCAAGATATGCACACTCGGTTTTGTCGCAAACCCTAGTTCACCAAGAATCAGTAGACTTTTGTTGGATAGTGGAAGCTAGTATTGGGTATATGTCTACTAGATAGAGCTAACCTTTATGCAGACTTAAGTAGGCACAAGTAATGAACAGTTAGTTTAATTCATCTTCGAAGCAATTCGTCAAGAAGATAAGAACAACATGATGTAGGATATTAAGGGACAAGTCAAGCTAGGATTGATGGATCATCCTCGCCAACTTTCTCTAGAGAATGACCCTACCAGTTACAATCGAGACCAGAAAAACAACGCTTGGATATGGATAACTTCTCGAGACTTCACCCAAAGCCAAAGTGCCAGTCATCGCAGAGAAGCATCAACGACGTCATGGTCACAACAGTCATTACAGTAAAAGAAAGACAAGTCGGTAGCGTCAAAATTTGGAAGAAGGGAAGACATGCCTAACTCACAATGGAGTTAGTGAAAGCCAGTTTACGTTAATGGAGTTAGTGAAAGCCAGTTTATGTCGATAGAGTTACTGAAAGCCAGTTTATGTTGGGAAAAGTAAGCTTGACCAAGTTATTATCTTCAGAGTAATATCAGTCGTCACCCCAGTGCTAAGTCCATTCATTCGAATAAATGGTAAAGCAACAAGGACAAGGACAAAAGCCTAAAATGGAAGGAATCTAAATGCTAAGCGAGATATCAAAGAACGAAGAAGTCGTTTAACTCATAACTCA
The DNA here is from genome assembly GCA_003991445.1 of Oryza meyeriana var. granulata. NCBI lineage: Eukaryota > Viridiplantae > Streptophyta > Magnoliopsida > Poales > Poaceae > Oryza > Oryza meyeriana. Next base: position 16,031 of record RYFJ01001299.1, read on the forward strand.
ACGGAAGACTTTGATTATGCGAGTAATAGTCAGGAGTTTCAGAATATGATCACTTAGGAACAAAGGATAACCTCATGCAGCCCAAAAGCATGATTGGATGGTGTTCAGTTTAAGCTCAGCAAGAACAGGGAGGACTTACGACCATAAATATTAAGTTGAATCACAAATCTTGGCAAGTCAAATAGTATGCCCTAAATCGAAGAGTCGAAGCAAGTACTCAACAGGACTCGGGTTCTGACATCATGAGTTAAGAATCCCGACTATGGATCAATCAGTTCAGAAGTAATCGAATGAACAAAGAGGTAAGGTGACTGACCCAGTTATCAATGAAAGTCAGTTAAACAAGGGTCGACAGGTATTTGCAGATGCGTTAGACCTGGATTATGGAGTCATTCGATTTAAGGTTATCAGAATAACGAGTGAGAAGCTTTAAAGGCCGTGTATAACGGTGAAACAAAGACAGATACACAAATCAGCAACCGTCAAAGCAGTGGTGTAGCTATCAGATAGGATACCTACAACAACCCCGGCAGTTACAGATGAATATTTCCATCACTACTATGAGAATTTAAGTATAGGAATCCTAAGAAACAGTTAGTGGGAAGGTAGGAAGAAAGGTGATTGATAAAGGAACTAGATAAAATAAATTCAGTAGAACAAGGAAAGTGTTCCACCAGGGAGGATTAGTGGTCAAGAACACCTCGGCACTGTCCCTAAGTTGGTGCACAGTTGAAGAAATGGTATGCCATCAACAAGAGAGTATATAAGATACGCCAGTGACAAATGGAAGGTGGAATCAAATTGGACCTGTCAATAAAGGGATCAAGTCTAGTTAGCAGTTGATCGGATCACCAAATACAGGATTGCTCAAGGGAACAACCTCCGAATTCGAAGGACCTGTTGGAGACAGAGGACACTTAGCAACACGAGTCAAGAAGGATTCAAGCACGACAGTTCAGGAAAGTCTTGAAACATTAGTTGTGGTAAATGGATGGAGATACAGACTACCGCCAGGACAAGCAACGAGACAGATTTTGAGAAGTGTCACCAGAAGGCAGTTGCTTGACGGAAAGAATTGAAGACTAACCAAACCCTTTTCTGTTTTGCCGCCCCAAATCTCGGGACGAGATTTCTATAAGGGTGGTGGATTTGTCACGCCCTAAAAATCAGCCTATTTAAAAATCATATTGGGTAAATGGAAACACAAGAATACACTAGAAAGAATTTTTTTCTATGGAAGTGTTTGAATAAAATTTTGAAATTTCTAATATTAAAAATCCTAAGTTTAAATCGTTAAATAAATACTCGAATGCTTTTATATTTCTAGGGTCTTATCGGAATATTTTAAGCATTTAAGTATTTATGATAATAAATTTTTCATGTTTCATAGTGGTTTTTTTGTCACGCCCAGAAATTCACCAGAATTTCCAAAGCTAATTTGTGCAATAAATCCTCGTCCAGGAATCAGCCGAGGTACACAAATTGACAATTTGATAAACATAACCAAATACGAAATAACGATAAATACTTACAACAGAGGCACTTAGTCCTCACATAGAAGAAATAGCAGCGGAACAGCAACTAGTGTAGCTTCAACACCAAGCCACAGGCAGCTCAACTAGGGTATAAGCCAAACACCAACTTCTCCTCCTCGCAAAGCTTCACTCTAAAGATTGCAATAATACAAGACTGAGTACCACCCACCGTACTCAACAAGCCACACTAGGAAATGCAATGTAATGCAACAGGATACCAAAGGAAAGACATAGTATGGCTTATTTGCATAAAACAGCATTTAAAACATTTGCATTTAAAATCATTGAAAACCATATAGTTTAATGAATATCAACATTAAATCCATCTCTGAATAACGCTCCAATGCAGTTCAGGCCCAAACCATAACTTCTCCAAACAGGAGCCATCAAATTCCATCATTTATCATTATCATTAAGCAGTGTGGGACTAATCACAGAAAACATTGCTAGGCCCGCTCATTAACCATGAGCATGGCTATCCGAATAGTTTTACTCTGGCCAAAGGTGTACCAATTTACCCACAAGACACAACTCCACAGCACATCACTGTGCCCCTTGATACAACCACGGTATCTCGGAAAGGAATTGTGATAGGCCCCTCCATGTAATCCGCACAACAAGGAAGCCACTCGTTGGACCACCAGTTTTCGACAGGGGCTGATCAAGCCCCCAACAGGGAAATGATCCAACGCCCAAGACATGGACTTATTGACGCAGCCATGGTGGTCTTATTGACACAGCCACAACACACCATGGTGGACCTCGGTTGAACGTACTACACTTTGGTTCCCACCATTACCCATTCTAGCTTGTGATTAGCACAAGTATTGCTTCGCAACAAGTAGTCCGCGAACCGGTCCTTAATTGTCATGAGTACCGCTAGCAACATTCTCAACCCTGGTACTCACAACCCACCATCAGTCAAGTTTTAGTTGTCACATTTAATTAATCAACCACGACTCACTGTCGTGAAAATATAACCATTAATCATTAATTAATCAGAATGAATGAATAGTTTCCCACATAAAATGACACTATAGTTTCTAGGCATGGCTAACCAAATCCTAAATAATCTAGCCAGATAAATAATTAAACACCCGGCTAGTCAATATTATTTGGTATCAAGGTATAGATAACAATAACAAAATGGCCATAAATATCAAGGCGAATGCGACGACGACTGCCCGGCGAATACGGCGAATACCGATCTAACTGCAGCAGATCGGTGCAGAGGTGGTCGGCGGCACTGTGCAGGAGCGGGAGCGGCGGCAGTTAGATCGAGCGACGATGGCAGCACGAGGGCGAGCTGGCGGCGGCGGTAGATGCAGAGGGCGGCGGCGGCTTCCTATGGCGGCGCTAGGGCACAAGGGCTGGTGGCTCCGGCTTTATAGGAGAGGGAGTCCGGGGCGGCGACGGGTGGCGGCTGCGCCCTGATTCGGCGGCGGCGGCGGCGCTGGGCCAGGGCTAGTGGCGGTGGCAGTGGGCCGGGCCGAGGAGCGGGCCGGTGGCAGCGCTTGGCGCAGGCCGGGCCTGGAGCTCGGCTCGGGCGGCAGGAGAGGCAGCTTGGCCTCGGGAGGCAGAGGAGAGAAGAAGCAAGAAGAAGAAGGAAGAGGAACAGTGCCCCAGAGAGAAAAAGAGAAAAAGAAAAGAAGGGAGAAAAAGAAAAGGAAGGGAAAGAAAAAGAAATAAAAGGGTAAGATTGGAAAGGAAAAATAGGAGCCTTTTTTCCGAAAAATTCCAATTTTGCAAAAATTGGAATTTGGGGATATTTGTGGAATCTGAGTTGCGTTCTGGAATTTAGAAATTTCAGAAATATTCGGGACATTGGAATTATATGGGTACGAGGATATATATATATATTGGGGATTGAAGGGTATTTGGATGAATTTAGAAAAACAAAAGTATATTTAGTGGGGTCCAGGAAATGGAATATTTTGTGGTATTCAGAGAATGAAGAATATTTTCTCGAGGAATATTTGGGGAAGCCGGATGTCGGCGAAACGAGATTGGGGGTCCCACATACCCTGGGGTCGCGTGGGTCTCCGGCCACGTCAGCTCCTCCGGGGCCACATTCTGCACCGGCGACGGCCGGCGATAGCCTTCTTTCGGTCAAGTACCGGGGTCCCGAGGACTTCCCCGGTCCCGGGTCTCGCCCCCGTGCCCGGGGCCTCGGCTTCGGTTCCGGGGCGCACCCCCGGGACACATATCTGGGACTTCCCAGGCCCGGGTCTCGCTCCCGGGCCCGGGGCCCACAGCTCCCTTCCCGGGGCACGCCCCTGGGACACATCACTGGGATTTCCCGGGCCCGGGTCTCGCGCCCCGGTCCCGGGATGCTCCATAGTCGGGCCCCGAGTCTCGCTGCCCGGTCTCGAGGACCACAGGCTCCATGCCCGGGCCCCGAGTCTCGCTGCCCGATCCTGGGGCCCACAGGCTCCATGCCCGGGCCCCAGATCTCATTCCCGGGCCCGGGGCTCACAGGCTCGGCCTCGGGGCACACCGAGACGTTCTCGGGCCCCCGGTCTCGCCCTCCGTCCCGGGACTCACAATCTCGGTCCTGAGGCACGTTACAGAGACATCCCTGGTCCCGGGCGCCGCTCCCCGAGCCCGGGACTCACACTTGCCGCCCCCGAGGAGCTCAACGCCTTGTGTGCGCGGAGGGCTCGATGAGCTTTCTGCCCCGGGCACGAGGTTGACTCGAGCGGACCAACTCTCCAACTACCTGCATTAATGACGAGGCGACAGTCGCCCTGTCGCCTGCTCTGCCACGCGTGGACGTCTCACGATGGCCCCCCGTAGACACACGACCGTGCGGTCAGAGACTTTTGACTTCAACGGCGACGGCGTGCGCTGTCACATCCTCACGACTTTTAGCCACCTGCAGCAGACCAACTCCGGCGTGGGCGTAGCAGGCGGACGTGTGCAATAGGAGAAGTCTCCAGAAAAGCTCTCTCACGTGTACATGGCACTGTGGACTCCCCTTCACCTATAAAAGGAGGATCCATGCCACAGTCTGGATGGACGGACTTGATCTCTGGCTCTAGCTCGCTCTCTCGCTACTGTTCGTCTTCTTCAGCTCGCTCTGTCTCTCTTTTGGAAGGGAGGTTCAGCCCCAGAGCACCGCGGGGAACATCTTGTAACACCAAAACCACATTCATCTCCCACATAGAAAACTCATACAAGAGTAGGGTATTACGCCTCCGCGCGGCCCGAACCTGTCTACGCCTCCTGTCTCTCTTGTGTGCCATCTCTCACCTCGGGTCCCTAGGCCCGAGCACATATCCACCGGACGCCGCAGCCGTCCTAGAACAACTCCCCTAGCCGAACTCAAAAGGGGGGTCCCCAGACTCCCCGCGGTTGGAGTTTCCTCCTCCGACACCGGATCTTAGAATAATTCGAGAATCCGATAAAATTGGAAATTATTTTGTAGAGATCAATAGATTGGAATATTCGAGCCATAATTGAACTTCCCAAAATATGTGGATATTTTGGAGATGCAGGAAATTAGAATATTTTCCTGGGAACTGGAAAAATGGAATATTCTGAATAAAATATTTCGGGATTAGGGAATTGACGAGGGTGTTTTATTGGGACTAGAATTTAGAGAAATCTCAAACGATTGGAGATTTGGATTTATTTCGATAGAAAAGAGGTTTAAGAGAATATCTGAGATTTATCTCAAAGGGGAATATAGATATTTTGAATACAAAGGATCTCGGATTGGGAGTCTAAAGAGTTCTAGAGTTTCAAAAATAAATTAATCCGGTAACTCCGAATTTAGGTTTTCGAGGTGATTTTAGAGTTCTGGGAACGACACCAAACCCTAGAGGAAAAAGGGAGTCAGACTTTACGATGAACGAGAAGACTTCAAAGAACTGAATCAGAAACGATCTGAACAGGGGAAAGGAAAAGGAATTTATTTATATTTATTTAATTACTTTAGTGATCTTTATAGCATTAAAATTAATTCTATAGCTCTGAAAAATCCGAGAAGATTTCAGAGAGTTTATTAAATCACGGGGAATTTACCAGAAGTAAATGCCACCACGAAACACGAAGAATTTATTATTATAAATACTCAAACGCTTAAAATACTCCGACAAAACCCTTGGAATATAAAAGCAGTCAAGTATTTATTTAAAGGTTTAAACTTGGGATTTTTAATATTGGAAATTTCAAAATTTTATTCAAACTCTTTTCTCAAACAAAAATTTTCTAGTGTATTCTTGTATTTTCATTTACCCATGATAATTTTTAATTAAGACGATTTTCAGGGCGTTATATTTTTGCCTCTAGAAAATTCCCCATGATTTAATAAACCTCTAAAATTTTCTCAGAATTTTTGGAGCATCAGAATTAATTTTAATGTAATAAAGATCATTTCTGTAATTAAGTAAATATAAAATAAAATCCATGTCTTTTCCCCTGTTCGAGTCGTATCTTATTCAGTCCCTTAATGTCTCTGCGTTCACCTCGAGCTCGGGTTCCCTCCTTTTAATGACTAGGTGTCGTTTCCGAAATCCTAGAATCCCTTTCGATTTCTCAATGTGGGGTGACATTCAGAGGGGGTCCAAACGTTCCCACAGTACACGTAACTGCCTAGGAAGTTCAGTTACGCATAGAATGATACAGAAACAAAGCTTCGATTAATTATACAAACCGACAAGGTTTTAGTACAACCCAAACTCAACACACGCACACAACAGGCCTATGGCCATACACGTACAAACAAAAGACGCAACCCTGCACCACAGGAACGGCCTGAGTGTAGAGTCGACCTAAAACTCGAAGCCTTCGTCTTCTTCCCAATCCAGTGGATCGACGGCTTCCTCGACTTCACCTGCAACTTCTTCCGGAATGGCTGGAGCCCAAAATATGCAAGACTGAGTACACAAGTACTCCGCCAGCCATGCAGGGAAATATATAGTAATGCAGGATATAACAAAGGAAGGAACTGGTTTAACTCTAAACCTTATCAGTAGTTCACAAACATCCCAATTGATAAACAAATTTAGATTTAAAGGGTTTAATATTACATGTCATCTACAATTTAAACCATTATCATAATTCTACTCATGCCATTATTCTGGATTCACCCATAGACATATCTCCATTAACCGGGAGCACGGCGTATTCGAATACCAAACGACTCTGCAGCGTCTACCCAGCTTTACCCGCACGATACCCACAGCTAGCCAGGCTGAAGATAACAAAGTGTAGTACTGCCCCAAGCTCATCTCTGTTCTGCCTAGCAGGTTATAGGACAAGTCACCTGTTGGCCTCAACTTGACCTTCGCGAGGGTGTGCACCAACCCGACGACTCGTCCACCCACTATTGCACGACTAGGAGGAACACGCAGTCCTCAAAGACCGCAAAAGGGCACCGCAGCACCCACACTCACATATTTTAACAATCTCACCTCACTCAGTGGCCATTACACACGTTAAGGCCTAAAATGCCAATACACTGAATGGCTGCAGAAGTTCAATTCACTGGAGCAGTACACACTGGGTCCGAATACCTCGATCGTGCGGATAGGCGCCAACTATATCACTTATACTGGCACAAGGGGGTTATGTCCTTAAGACTTTAAATATACCATATACCTTCAAAACTATCACATAAAATAACAAGTTCGTAAAATATTCAACATGATCATAATAAGCAGGATTAACCTAGAGTTATCAAAGGTATATAACAGGCTCAACTCAAGGCATGGCAATATAATTATAGCAATATCAAATGAATGGTATTATCTATTTCGAAATACTTAGAAAATTAACTCATGCATCCTATTTAAGTACTCCAAGGCAGTACTCTACCCAAAATATGACCTAGCTCCATATTAGGTTCAATTGTGTTCAAAGGGTTGCATGACTTGCCTTCGGGATCGGCGTAGTCGTACCAATCGTCTCCTCCTACGACTGCGTAGGCGTACGCGTCAGCTGCAGACTCGGATTCCTCGACTGGATCTGCTGCGGCGGAATCTATCGATACACCAATAAAATAAATAAGCGAATAACTCCAAATAAATACCAAAAATTCAGAAAGTGCACAGAATATTAAAAGAGGAATTATGGAAGAAATTTGGGATTTTTCTGAAGTCGCGTCGAGCGAAAACCCTAGAGCCAAAATTAGGGTTTCATCCACGGATGCTTAGATCGCGACAAAACTGGCGCGGATGGATTCAAAATAATTCAAGAGTCAAGAATAGGTCTCGGATTTGTGTTCTAAGGTCAAACGGAGAATAAAGGATTTTTGGAATTATTTTTCTAAAGGGAAAAGGAAATTGGTCGGTTTTTCTTCGGTTTCCAACGGTTAACAGGCGCCGGCGGCGGTTTAGCGGCGGCGACGGCGATGGAGGCGGCGAGGGGAGGCCGGTTCCGTGGTCCCGGGACCGAGGCGACTCCATTCCCATAGCTAGTGGCGGTGGAAGAGCCGGCGGTGAGGCGCGCGGCGGCGAGCAGAAGCTGGCGGCGGCGGCGCTCACGGCGGCGGCGGCTCCGGCGAACTCCGGGGGGGGCGCGGCGGAAGGAGAGGGGAAAGGGAGTGCTTGACATGGAGAAGATGATTACACCTTCAATTTTGGGGAAGAGATGACAACGACGACGAATTTGGAGGTTCTTCCTCCGGCGGCCGAACGGGAGCTTCGGCTCTGTTTGTCTCCGGCGACGGCGAACGGCGGCACGATGGTGAGGGCGGCTTCAGGGGAGTGAAAGAGGAGATGATGGCGGTCCTTCTCGCTTTTGGCGGCGACTGACGAGGTGCACCGGAGAGGGAGATAGAGGGAAAAGACAGAGAGCGGCGACGGATGGATACAGCTTCCAGGTGAGCTCGAGCTGAGGTCGGTTCTCTGAAGAAGCTTCGGGGTTGCGACGCGTGGCGATGGCTAGAACAGCACGACGGTGTCTCTCGGCTGAGGCGGTGGAGGGAGCATAGGCCGGCCTGGGCTGGGCCAGCCTGGGCCAAAAAGAGGAGAAAGGTAAAGAGAAAAAGGTTCGGGCCGAGAAAAAGAAATGGGCCAGCGACGAGGAAAAAGGGCCCGATGTCCTGAGAACGACGCGGACGAGTCTGGATAGATAAATTGATTTGCACTTCTGAGAAAAATTAAAATTAAAATAAAATGAATAACGAACGACGAACGAAGAACGATATTTTAAATAGAACGAAACGGAAAACACGACGCGTGATTTTCAGAAATTTACAAAAATTAAAAACGGTTTTAAAATTTTAGTGATTTTTAGGGCTGTTATACTCAATCCCTTCATCACCGGAATATTTATAATATTCCGAACGTCTCTAATTTCTAGATGTTCCAGTATCCTCTCAAATACTTTCGCATCCCCAAAATATTCCTATATTTTGGGTGTTTAATTAATCCTTAATATTCCCTAATCTTTTGAATTCCTAAAATATCCTCATAACTAGAATATCTCCCATACTCACAAAAATGCCCCAAAAATTCCTTGGAATCGTTTAATCTCCGATTCCTCTAATATTCTAATTTTCTGAACCCTGCAAAATATTCTTTGTTTTCGAATTCCTCAAAAATGTTCCTAATATTCCATCGATCCTGAGTATTCCTATTGCTCGGCCTCTGCAAAACACTTTCCGGGTTTCCAATCCCTAAAATATTCCGATATTTAATTCTCTAAAAATATCCTTCGGTGAAATATCCTCCGTTGTCCGAACACCACGAAATATACTCCACTTCCTAATTCCCACCAAATATTATCCGAATCCCAAAAATGTCTCGGAGTTCAAATGTTCTAGTCTTTCAATCCCTATGAAAATACCCCCATTTCTCCCGAGTCCTAAAAGTATGTATATATATATATATATATATATATATATATATATATATATATATATATATATATATATATATATATATATATATATACACACACACACACACACCAATATTTGACCTATTTCGAAGTTCCAAATATTCCCCACAAGTTCAACAAAAATATATTCCTCAAATATTCCTAAAATTCCAAATTTCCCCAAATTTGAAATTTTGCCAGAAAACCCCTCTCTTTTCTTTTCTTTTTCCCATCTTTTATTTTATTTTTCCTTTTCTTTTTCTCTGGTTCTCTCTCTCTCCTGTCTCTCTCTCTCTCTCGGATGGCCGGCCCGAGCCTGCCTGCGCCGCGCTGCTCCAGCCCCAGCCTGCTCGTCCTCGGCCCGCCGGCCTGCTGCCGCCGCCGCCGCTGGCCCCGGCCCAGCGCCGCCTCCCGTGCCCGGCCCACGCCCCTGCCGCGCACAACGGCCGCCGCCTTTCGCGCTCGTGCCGACGCCGGTCTCCGGAGACGAGTCCCTTATATAGCGGCCGTGCCCTGCTCTCGCGAGCCCTAGCAAGCCGTGCCGCCACTCTGCATCTAGCCGCCGCCCGAACCGCCCTAGCAGCGCCGCCCCACGCCCGCCGCCGCGCTGCGGCAAGTTGTCGCCAGCCGCCGCCCCTGCTCCACCGCCTCCCCGCGCGAGCCATTGCCGCCCTGGGCTGCTCGAGCCCCTGCATCAAGCCGCTACTCCTCCTCAGCCAAGCGCCGCCACCCGAAGTCGCCGTCGTCGTCGCTTTCGCCTGCGCCCGCCGGTGAGCTCCAGGACCACCGCCATTCTTTTCTTTTTCCTCCCCGGCGCCTTGTGTTCTTCCCCAGCTCGCCCGCCGACGTCTCGCTGTCGGGTCTCCTCTCTGCCTCGCCTGACCGTGCCCTTCGCGCCAAAGCCGCCTCTGGCGCGGGTTAGCTGCGCCTCCCCTGCCCTTGCGCCTTCGCTGCTCTGCGCCATGTCACCGACGCCGTTCAGTACCGTCGCCAGCGTCGCCGCTGCAGTCCGAAGCCCGCCGCCGGTGAGCACTCCCTCGGCATCGGTCCCTGTCTCAGTCTCCCTCCCCAATCCATCGGCCGTCGCCGGGTCTCGCCGTCCTCGGCACTGGCACCTCGCTGCCGTGCCGCCGTCGCTCGCCGTCTTCGCCGTTGCGCCATGGACCACCACCGCCGACGTCCGCCCGACCGCGCCGTGCGCTGACGCCGCGTCGCGCCGTGCCCAGGCTCGGCTATGCGCAGCCCCGGGCCACTGACAGGCTGGCCCCACCGGGGATCCCCTTGTGCCTGACGACTAGGCCCCACCGTGAAGCCCATCTGTGTATGATGTGTGGACCCGCGCACGTATTCCTGATCCAATCCCAAACGTTGAATCCAACCCGAATCCATCCGGGCTGTTGGATCTTTATTAAAACATCAAATTCACCTCAACCGTACAATCCTCTAAATTGGATCTAAACCGTTAGATCCGATCTCTGCCATCTTGGCCCTAGTCCACCAGCCATTCATTCCTCGGTCTATAGACTCAGTCCACAGGATCTGTATCCATGACAACAGGTCCCACTTCTTTTTCTATTTAAAAATAATTTTCTTATTAATTAAATTTCGAGAGAATATTCTTTCTCCTTTTCTATCTGATTTTCTCTGAATTCAATCTTCCAAAGACTATATCTTTTCCGTCCGAACTTCGATTTGATCCATTCTTCTTCCTAAATTCATCTAAAATCATATTCTACCTATTTATGAACTTTTTATATACTATTTATTTGGAGTTTCTTAGGGTTTTTATCGTTTTCCGTATAGTCACGTATTTCATCGTTTCAGAAGATCGCGGAGTCTGCAGAAAAGTTCGGAAGATCTGCAGACGACGTTTTCTATTGTAAGGCAAGTCACATGAAAATCTCCTTGAGCATGTTGATCCTAATTATGAAAACTATTTTGCTTTAATGTTATTGCATGAAATATTTTGGAATGCCATTATATGGGTAATTACTATTATTCCGATATTCCTTAATTATTATGGACAATTTGATATTATTACTTTTACCTTGATACCCTGGGTAAATAATATTAACTAGCCAGATGTTTAATTATTTATCTGGCTAGATTATTTAGGATCCACTTAGCACTGCATAGAAACTGTAGCGTAATTTTATGTGGGAAACTGATGATTCACTTATCGATAATTAATGATTAATGGCTAGTGGTTCACGACAGTTGGTCGTGGTTGGTTAATTAAATGTGTCAACTAAAACTTGACTGAATAGTGGGTTGTGAACACTAGGATTGTGTTGTTGCTAGCAATGCTCATGACATTTAAAGACCGGTTCGCGGACTACTTGTTGCGAAGCATTATCTGTGCTAACCACAAGTTAGAATAGGATAGCAAGACTTGAAGTGTGATGAGTTCAATAGGAAGCACCAGGGCAGGTTTGTGGCTGGTATAAGTCCACACATGGCAGTGACAATAAGTCCATACATTTGGGCGTCGAGCCGTCTCGCTGGAAGGCACTTGATCACCCCTACCGGAGACCGAAGGCTTGGCAGAAGGCTCTCCTATTGTGCGAGTTATATGGATAGTCTTATCACAATCTCTATTCGGCTACTTTATGGCTGACATGATGTTGAGATTGTGTCTTGTGGGTAAATTGGTACATTTCTGGCCAGAGTAAAACTATTCAAATAGCTGTGCTCGCGGTTAATGAGTGGGCCTAGTAATGTTTTCTGTGATTAGTCCCACACTGCTTAATGATGATGAAATGGTGGAAATTTGATAGTTCCAAATTGGAGAGTTATGGTTTGGGTTTGAACTGCGTTGGAGCACCGTTCAGAGATTGGTTAAATGTTGATAATAATTAAACTATACTGTTTTCAATGTTTATAAATGCAAATGTTCTAAATGTTATTTTATGCAAATAAGCCATACTATGTCTTTCCTTTGGAATTCCTGTTGCATTATTTTGCATTTCGTGTGTGGCTTGTTGAGTACGGTGGGTGGTACTCAGTCTTACATTATTGCAATCATTAGAGTGAAGCTTAGGGTGGAGGAGAAGTTTGATGTTTGGCTTATACCCCAGTTGACCTACCTGTGGCTTGGTGCTGCCGCTTCGCTAGTTGCCGTTCCGCTGTTGTTTTCTTCGGTGTGAAGACTAAGTACCTCTGTTGTAAGTATATATCGTTTATCGTTTTTGGTTATGTTTATTAAATTGTCGATTTGTGTACCTCGGCTAATTCCTGGATGAGGATTTGTTGCACAAATTAGCTTTGGAAATTTTGGGGAATTTCTGGGCGTGACAAAGCCGGCGGCCAAAATCAATGGCGGGGGGCTCACTAGGGAGAAACGGCCGGCCATTTAGAGCGAGATTCTCTGGGGTTTTTGAGGGAAAATGAAGAGGGGATAATGGGGAGTAAAATCCCTCAATCAATTTGAGAAACAGTCAGGCGGATTGATGGAATCGAGTGGAGAAAGGGGAGAGGTTCTCGACCGGGAGAGAGAGAGGAGCGGCGGGAGGTAGGGGACACTGATGAGTAGGGCCCACTTGTCAGTGAGCGGAGGCGGGTGAGCGGCCATGGGCTAGCTGGGCTAGGAGAGGCCGAGAGGGCGGGCGAGGCAAGCGGGTAGGCCAAACGAGGCAAGCGAGCGGGAGTAGGCCGGGCTAGAGAGGAGCAGGCCAAGCAGGCCGGAGGGGAGGCCAAGTGGGCGGGCGATGGGAAAGAGAGGGGAGGGGAAGCCAGGCCGAGCCGAGAGAGGGAAAACGGGCCGGCCTAGCCCGAGGGAGAGGGAAAAGGTTTGTTTTATTTTATTTCTGGATTTATAACACAATGACGAAGGTTTTTGTGAACTTAAAATTAGTTAAGATGCTATGAAAATTTTAGTAAAATTTATTTAAGTATTTTGAGGAATGAGGAATTTAACAAAAATTTCCACAGACCAAAATGAGTTTCAACTTGGTGATTTTTAATGGTTGTAGGTTCATTTCGACTTTTCAAATTTCTAGAAATACATTAAAAAGATAATTTTGACTTAGGGTGATTTTAGGGCGTGACAACAATCTAGTGCAAAGTGAAACTTATTTTGATATATCCCATTGCAAAGTGAAAATATATACTAAATCCGGTGCAAAGTGAAACAAGATATATTTTACCCGGTGCAAAGTGCAATTATAAATAGTAGGATTTGTGTGCAGTTGCTATTACAATAGCAACTACATTGGATTTCAATTCTTGCACGCCATATGCCATTTTTCATCATTCAACTTTTTATATGCTTCAAAAGAGAGTGAACGTTAGTGTTCACCATATTGTTTGGGGTGAGGTTTCCGCCTCCCACGCTATGGCAGTTACCGCGGTAACCGTCTAAAACCACACGAATTTCATTTTCAAAAGTTTGAATTCAAAATTTTCAAATCTCACGGTTATTGTGCGGTTACCGCGGTAAGGTCGCGGTTACCATGCGGTAACCGCACGATAAGCCACATTAACTGCAGTGTGTTGAAGCTAAAAAAAATTACAGAAAAAGTTGTAAAACATATTAAAAATTCTAAAGAATTATAGAAAATTCAAGAAAAATTTGTGGATATCTCTAAAAAAACAATGTAATATTGCATAATTTTTTTTGCATAACCCTTACTATCCTTTTTACACTTAAATAAAGTAGAAATTATATCCCAACCCATCTCTTTTTTTATTTCGATGGAGCTCCAAAATATAAAGTAAACTTCATTATTTTCACAAACTTTATTCACTATAGTGATCCATAATTTTAAGTACTACCTACTAGAATTTTTTTGGATTTTTTATATTTTAAAAAAAATTTAAATTCGGATGAAATTTATTTAAACCAAACCACCAGTAACCAATACCGTACTCTAGCGGTTTGGGCGATTACCGCGCGATTGGTTATCGGCAGTTTGGTCATCACTGGTGAACGTTTTTAGAAAATGGTGATTAAAAAACTGTAATATCCTAAATGTGCAGTTAATAAAAAAATCAAGACAAATTTTCTATAGGACATCTAAAAATATGGCCTTTGCTGGTGGATATCACAAAAATCAACATTTTCTCAGAAACATCAAAAAAACATGGTTTTTGCTGCAAGATACCACCCCATTATTTGATTATTTTCACATTTGCTCATAGACATCCAAAAAACATGGTTATTTGCTGCAGAACACCGCCCCTATTATTTTATTATTTTTAGCCATTTCAGAGAGAGAATCTTTGTGAAAGGACAAAAATGACCCTATAGCGTGATTGATGCCCTCTCCTGGTTCGACGGGACCCAATCGATACCTCACTCGAATCATTTTTTTTGTCCTCTTCATTATGCTCCACCTGATCAGTACTTTCTCTCTCTTGTTCAGCCACAAACCTAGGAGGCGGCGGCGCTGGTGCTAGCATGTGACATCTATTGGAAAAATAAGCACTTGTAGATTTGATTTATTCTATAAATAAATCATGACATTAAACATATAAGCTAGCAAAATCTTCTCACACAATGTAGACATGTACATAACGAAACAACATGTGAATAGATCGAACACGTAAAACATGATAAGTACGTACCGGCGATTCTATTTAGGAGGAGGGCTCGGGGTAGTAGCATGCACCGTACATATAATGCGCGGTACAAGATGGTGACGACGATGCGCAGCGCTCGAACGTAGAGGAAGACGAGCCGTGATAGACAAACAACGAGTAGTCGTGCGGAGCGCTTCCCAGAAACCTTATTCGTCCTCTCTCGGTGCAGGACTCCACGAGGACGACGGTTCCGGAGACCTACTTTCTCGAACGCCAGTGTACGCCAATGAGCGAGATGGAGTAGACAATGTGTGACGACGCAGTACAGAGGAGAGGCAAAACCTTAGATTGCTTTTGCTGCGTATGTTGTGTGGAGGTGACGGTTCGGTATTTATAAGACGTGTGATCAGGACACCTTTTATAACTCGTAACCGAACGTAACCTACCTGGACTCCACACCAGTCCAACGCCCTGAACAATTCGGTGGGTTCCAAAATAAACATCGGAATATCCGTTTGATGCAGCAAAACCAAAATTGCAAAAGAATGCAGCAATATATCGTGTGTGCACACCCCCCCCCCCCCGGCCCCATGTCCGGCCTAGCGAGGCGAGCGAGCACGCATGATTCTCTAGTTCTCTCCACCACAAATTGCTCAAGTGGTTAGGAGAGCACTTATCCTTTAAGGAGATGTCACTCTCCTTCATATACATGTCTCCCATAAGGTAAACTTTTAAGATTTTTATAGAAATTATTCTTCAATTATATACTAGACTCACTAGCAATTCCAACGATATCGACTGTGAGCGGAGCTCTCCCCAAATCAGCCTCTCCTGTGCTCTCTAACTTCAGACACACTCACCGATGGAGCTATGGAGTGAAGGCATATCTACATGAAGTCCCCATGGAGGGAGTCACCGGTCGGTCTGAGAAGCCCCATAAATCTTACTGCATTTCATAGATCAAGCAACTTGACAAATTTTCATATTACTTCCCCATAAATCTGACTGCATTTCATAGATCAAGCAACTTGACAAATTTTCATATTACTTCTATGAATTTGCATCCCACAAATAGACGTAAATCTACTCTGTAATTGCATACCACCATCAAAACCAACCTCTTAAGCAACAGCAAGAATAAAGCATGGAAAGCTCCAAGAAAAATCTCCCATATGCAGATCTGCTCTACACGCCTAGATTCTGCTTTAATGGACTGCACACAAACACACACTCTTCAATTCAATTTCCACAGCCTTCATTGACGACATTGCAGAGCAGACATGGAACATAGGACAAATCAACACTGAGGCAGGGATGACCACCCTAAGCACGATGAGGCATGAATCATCTTGCTATGGTTGGGGATTGTCGTTGCTTGCCCTCGCCCACTGCCCCTATCGCTCAACGAGACTTCCGCCCTGGGGAAACTAGGGTAGGGGAGCAAAGGGGATAGATGTCGATTGCAGGAGGAGGTGTTCATCGGTGCAGCAGCACGCTGCCGCTTACATCACTTCCGTCGTCGCCGCCTTCTACCGCCACTGCCCTGGGAGAGAGAGAGAGAGAGATGGCAAGGAATCAATTGGGATCCTTACAACCAGGATGGGGCATCGATTAGAAAGACAGGGGCATTTTTATCCTTCCACAAGGATTCTGGCCAAAAATAATAAAATAATTATGGCAGTGTTTTAGTGTTTTGTAGTAAATATGCATGTTTTGCCGGTGTTGTTGAGAAAGCTTTATTGTTGCTATGTCTATAAATAAAAAAACTTTATTTTTTGAATGTTATGTAGTAAATTTTACCAAAAATCAAATGCATGTACGAAGAAACAGCTGCACACTTAATTTCAACGTTGCAAAGTTGCACATTTATGCAGCGGGGAATGGCATTATATAAAAAATGAAAGGGGTTATGGAGAAAATGATGATAAAAAAAATGTAATATCCTGAATTTTACAGTTTAAAAGAAACAAATGTACATGTGCAGGAAAAACGATTGTAGACTTAATTGCGACAAAAATATAAATGTTGCGCACGTATGAAATGGGGAATGGAGGATGGAGTTTTCTATTCTAGTTGATGCGCTCGGAATACCATATTTTATTTCTGAAATGAACAGAGCTGTGTCCTATGTCTATGCTGAGCACTTCACTTCATCCACGAGAAAGTGTAAATCATTTCTTTTTATATAGTTTTTTAATAATGGATTAAAACTTAGACTCTATCTAAGTGGATATACACAGTCAACAAGCATAAAAGAATATTTAGACTCAATTCCTTGCAAAAGGAACCTCACACTAACAAAGTAGCACGGGCACTTAGACTCCAACACACCCCAAAGAGACAAGGTAACAACTCAAGCCAATCACCAAAGTGCAACAAAACACACTTAAGCTTCCAATCTTCTCCTCAAGTTCCACCCAACCTTCGAGAAAAATTCCAAGACTCTAGCTTCCAACAACCTACAACTTTGCTTCACCCTGTCACCATCATCCTCTTAAGCAACATAGACCATTGCCGTGTTCAATACGTTCCTTTGAAGATTACCTGCACAAATGAGTCAGTGAAGACTACATCATTTCTATAAAGCCATACTGTCCAACATAAAGCTGCTATGGTCATAAGGATTTGATATTTTAGCCTAGGTTGAAGACTATTTGTAACATCCTCAAAAATTCGGAATAAAAATCGAAAACCGAAATCCAGAACCGACAGAAACATTTTCAAAAGTTGCATCATGCTGGATTTTCTGGAGTTTAATTTTGTTTTATACCAGTGCCAAAAGTTAAATACGAGTATATTTAGTCGAAGACTCACACCAGGGTTTTATTAAATCAGAAAGTCCTAAAAATGCTTGTATATAAAAATACTAGTGTATAAGAACATTTATTGCAAAGTTGGCTAGCCTCTCCCTCTCTTCCTTGAAAAGAAAAACAAAAAACAATATATATTTATAATAATAAATAATGAATAATAAAAGGAGAGAACGAAAAAAGGAAAGGAAACCTTTTTTCCCATGTTCTTTCTCCACAGTGGGCCGGCCCATCCCCCTGGCCTAGACCCCCCTCTCTTCCCTCCCTTGCCGCCAGGCCAAGCAGCCCAGCCAGCCAGCCCTGACGACCGGGCCTCGCTTGGCAGGTGCTGCCCCGCGCCGCATGCGCGCGCGCCCGCTCTACATCCACCAAGCCGGTCCCACCTATTGGCCAGCGCAGCCGCACGGCGAACGACCGCGCGTGCTTGACCGCGTGGCCGTCCCCTTCCCCGTGCCGCCTCCTTCTCTCTCTCTTCCGCGCCGACCGCACCACCGCGCGAGCCCCGCTCCAACCCGAGCCGTACTGGCCCCGTGCTACGCCTATTGGGCCGCGGACCGCCCCCGCCTACCGTGTCTGCTCGCCACCCACGCACGTCCTCTCCCCAACCATCCCGCCAGCGGACCCTCACCGTAGTACTGCTCGTCCTCGCCCCCTCACCACCCTACGCCTCCCCGTGTGCAGCTAGACGCTGCAGCACCCTGCGTTAGCCACCTGCTGCCTGCCGCACCTCGCCGCCGCCCACGGACCGGAGGACCAGAGACGTCTCCCTACCGCCTCCCGCTTTGGACCACCGGTCAGAAGCCCTACCCCGTACCCACCTCTGCCACGCTCACTGCGAAGCGCAGCTCCGCCGCCCCCACGTGCATCCTCGCCCCTCCCCCTAGCCACGCGCATGTACCACCAACTGCTCCCACCCCTGGCCGCCACCATACCAGCAGAAAGAGGGGAGCCTCTCCCCATTTAATTCCCTCCCTCCCCGACATCACAGAGGTCCCTATCCAGTCCCCCCCACACCACCGAGCACTTCCCACCTCCTTCCTAGCCGTCCCTGCACCGGAGCGAGGAGGGCGCCGTTCGATGCCGCCGGTCCACCCCGAACTCCCCGCACTCGGTTACGCCGTTTTCCCGCGCGCGCCGGTGAGCTTCCCCATCCCTCTCCTCCCCGCCGACGCCGCCTTCCGGTGCTCTACCCCCCCTCCCCGCCGTCCCTCTCTCGCTCCAGGACGCCGTTGGTGCCCCGCACCGCTGTTAGGAGCCCGCTTTGCCGTGCCGGGCAGAGCGGGGTGAGGAAGACGACGAAGAGGGGAATTAATCCACTCCCTGGTCTCTGACATGTGGGCCCGCCCCTTCTTTTTTTATTTATTATCCTCGGTTAAGACTTAATTAACCCTCCTAATTACTCTCTGACAGGTGGGCCCCGGTCATTAGCAAAAATATAACTACAACCTTATCTACCTACTGAGCCACTAACAGGTGGGCCCCCATGGCCTAGGAAGTTTAATCCTTCTCCTTAACCCGCCCTAGTCCCCACATGTCAGTGACACAATGGGTAGTTATAGACCTCCCCAAGTCTCTGACAAATGGGCCCCATGCACCAGAGAAAAAAGATTTCTTTTTTTTGGAAATAAATAATCCAGTAATTTAAATAGGTCAACAGTAGCTTTTGCTATTAAATTGTTTTATTTCAAATTTGAATCTTTGAAAGCCCATAACTTTTGCATCCTAAGTCCAAATCGAGTGAAGCTTTCACCAAAATTCATCTAAAATCAAGATCTATCCAATGGCATTGGTTTGGTATTTTTCCCCTTTTTTCTTTATATTTATTCCTTATTTATTTGTGTTTGGACACGAGTTTGACTTTCCGCTCATTTCGACTAGGCTACGTTTGCGACGACAAGCCCCTTGACGCCGAGGAGGAAGTTGTTGTAGCCGAGCAAGGCAAGTCACCATGCCCCCTTCCTTGAGCATGTTGATCCTAATGCGAAATGGTTTTTATTTACGAATAAAATGCATGCTATGTTAAATTCTGTTCCTAAATTCCTTTTAAAGCCGTTATTGAGTTGATGCCCTATACCTTGATGCCATATTATCTTATTATATGTGGAAGTCATTTATTGGCACTGCTTACTAATGCAAATTAGATTTCTCTTTCACATGTGATAATGGTTGCAATGGGGATGAGTGTTCCAGGTAGGGGACGAACATTATTTTATGTGAGCGGTGACATGAATTGCCGATCGTGAGACATACGGAAACTGATTGCGAAAATCAAAACTAAGAAACAAAACCATTTTTGATCGGGGTGGCATGGATTGATATGGGTGATTCCTGGTAAAGGTTAGCGCCGACTCTGGTCAGTTAAGGACCGAAAACAGGCAAGAAATGACCTGAGTACGACCGTAATTCTTGTATGGGCATAGACCTAGCGGATTAGGGTATTCTAGTAGGGCGGCATCCTAGTCATGGCCGGTTCTGATTCACGGTGTAGTGTTGCGATGAAGACGAAGGAGGATAGATTGTGGGTTAAATCACATGTCAAATAAAACGAACATTGCTTCCCTCTCCTTGACATCCCTGGGTCCAAGACTCTTCACACCACTGGCAAAACGGGATTTGTACTAATCTCTGGAGCGGGTGCCGCAATGCTAGGAAATCCAAAAAACTAGGCTGTTTGGGTGCGCCACGGATTGCGGGTAAAGCGTATATCCACTGCAATGTAAGTAAAATTAAACTATTCGAATAGCCGCGTTCGTGGTTAAAGAAGCACTGGGACTTGTACTAATCTTGACTAGACTCAAAATTTCTCTAAAACTTTGGTTAGGAATGTGGGTGGAATGTGGAATTTGGAAATGAACATCGGGCATGAGGGTAAGCCGAACCAAGTGTGACTTGGCAAGGTGGACACAGCCTTCATGGTGGGGCTAACTTATTCAACTTTTGACGAGTATATTTTAGTAAAATAGCTAGATACATGTTTTGTGAAACATTTCTGTGAAAATTGGCTTTACGCGATTAAACCCCTACCTCCCTTGAACCTTGCGAGTATAAATTTATATTGATGTGGTGGATTGTGAGTACTTTATGTACTCACCGTTATTTAATCTCCCTTTTTAGAACTAGATACCGAGGGATAAATGTACGAGCATATTCCGGAGGAGGAGGAGGCACCGAAGGAAGCACCATAGGCCAAGTTGCTAGTCGAACGCCTGTGGACTAACGCAGGCCGTCGCCAACAATGTTTCCGCTATTGTACTCTGTGCCTTTTGCTAGTTTACCGCGGGACTTTTGGCTATTTGGGTCCCTTCACGGGCAACCTCTTTTTGTAATGATCAAGTATTGTAAGACTCTATCCCATAAGTTGCAATGGTACTAGTGATGTTATGTAAGTACTAAACTACTGATCCAGTGATTTGTTACTCTATGCATGAGAGGTTCCGGTTCTAAAAACCCGGAGCCGACACTATTTAGCCAACTACCAAAAATATTAGCAATACTAGTGGGCGGTTGTATACCAAAGCATTATACATATTGTGTTCCAAATAAATATTGCAATTTGACAATCAAAGAACATATGTTTTATTGTTTCATTAGAATTATGAAAGCAACACATAGTGCTGCCCTTCCATCTCCTCTTCACCAAATTGTCCTTGGTCAAAATTACCCTATTTTCAAGTACAAAAATATTCTTGATTTTCAAAGGAACTCTAAGTTTGCAGATAATAGGTTTTCTTGGTACTACATCACAGTACATTAAACCTTTGTACATTGAATTTACGATAAATATTCCAGTCTTACGAACTCTACATCTAAAAGCATCCTCTTGATCTGTTAGTGTATCATCAGCCACTTTTGGCGCTAGGTTGTACCAAGCTGCTAGATTATCTTCTACGGCCTTCCTGGAGGAAACATATAAAGGCACTGTTCTTGAGACATCCGCAACTCTAGCATTTTTATTCCTAGTTAAATAGAATGACATAGGGACAAAGTTTGTCAAAGGAGGAATTGCCCATCTAACAGTCCTCCTAAAACCTTAAGTTATGACCATTGTGAACCTCAAAAGATCCGCATCTTAAGAAAGCATCCTTAACTCCCATAAGAAATTACTAGAAATAAGAGTCTGCTGGTTGCTTAATGACTTGGGCGATTATCTTCTTAGCCAAGTACTTTTTCCTAAGAAGGCTTTGCCAAACTTCTTCTTCACTAATTAGTAAGCATTTTTTATATAGTTATAACCCACTAGGCATTTACTATTATAAAGAAGCCCATGATTGAGGCCTAATCATGAACAAACTCACCCAATGGTTATGATTTGTACGGTTGTTGTTTATTCATTATTATCATACTCTAGGTATTTACTTAAATTATCAATTTTTCTTCATACAATTTTTGACATGCTTTTATATAATTTTTCACAGCAACGCACGGGGTGCCCCTAGTTTATGAAACAAGCTGTGGAAAAATTATCTGCACATGATCATACAACTAAGCGTGTTGATTGCAATCTAAGGCATAGTTTGAATCTACTGGTTTGGGTGAAAACCCTCCTTATTTTCCGTAAGTATGCTTTCTGAATCGTTAAATGGTGCGTTTTTTGTAAAAAAATTTCTATATAAAAGTTGCTTTAAAAAATCATATAATCTATTTTTTAAATTTACAATAGCTAATACTTAATTAATCATACATTAATGGCTCACCTTATTATACTGATATTAGCCTAACACGACATATTGTACAAGTAGTAGGGCCTTAACCTCGTTTTGGACGGGCCATAGCCCATAGATACGAGGAAGCCGGCCTTCACGCAAAACGGTGAACCGACCAGAATAGTTTATCGGACAAACTCCAGTGGCCCAATATGTCAAATCAAAATTAGTCAAACAAACTCTCTCGCATACACTCCGGCGTTGACTTTACGTTCTCAATTTGGGCTAATTTCAAACTGGGCCTTGATCTCACAAAAGTGTCCCGCTTGAACCAATTCTATCCGGCCATTATTTCCAACAAAATTTCAACGGAAAAACCAAGAGAATCGCGCGTTGCCAGGCACGAAACACGGCGACAGAATCGCATCAAGCCATTGCCAGCTGCCCCCCAAGGTCGCGCAGCTCCCGCGCCAGCTCGTCTACCTCCCGCCACGAGCTGCCGCCTTCCCGCGTCGCCGCCGCGGCCTCCTCGGCCAGCTCCTTCAACCGCGTCGCCACCTCGCTCCTCTGGCTACCATCCGCCAGGACGACGGTCGCTTCGAGCACGCGCGCTACCTCGTCGGCGCTCGGCGGCGCCGCGATGCCGCCCCAGGAGAGCGGCACGGCGGCGCGGTGCTCGTCCACGACCAGCCGCGCGTTCACGAACTGGTCGGCCGTCATCGGCCACGTCAGCATGGTCACCCCGGCGGCCACCGCCTCCAGCACGGAGTTCCACCCGCAGTGGGTGACGAACCGTCCCACCGCCCGGCGCCGCAGCACGGGCAGCTGCGGCGCCCACCCGCGGACCACCATGCCCCTGCCGCCCGCCGCCGCGCGCTCCTCGAACCCCTCCGGGAGCGTCGCCTGCGACGGCCCGGTGGCCCAGACGAACGCCGAGCCGGTCTGCTCCAGCGCGGCGGCCAGCGCCGCCGCGTGAGGCCGCTGCAGCACCGCCATGCTCCCGAAGCTGACGTACACGACGGAGCGGTCGGCGAACTGGTCGAGCCAGGCGCAGAGATCCGACGCGGCCACGGAGGTCTCGCCGCCGCGGCTGCAAGACGCGTCGGCCTCCGGCGCCAGCGGCCCGATGGCGCGCACGCGCCTGAAGCCCAGGTCGGCGAGAGGTCTCTCGAGGTACCGCCGCTCGAGCTGCCGGAACGTGTTCGACACGATCACCGAGCTCTCCATGTTCCAGAGGAAGTTGCTCTTGACCCCCTCGGCGACCTCGTCGCCGGCCTTGTACGTCCGGTACAGCAACGACAGCTGCCTCCAAGGATACACCGGCGAGCCCGGGACATCGGGGAAGCTGATCGGGCTCTCATCGTCGTTTTCGTCCTCGCGCTTGGGCATCACGCGGAAGAGAGAGTGCAGCACGGCGGTGCTGTACACCGCGGACGGCAAGAACACGACGCGCGGGACGCCGAGCTCGTCGGCCATCGGCTGCGTCCACCCGCAGAAGAAGTCGGAGAGCACGGCGACGACACGATCGGGGGTATCCGCCCGGGCGCGCGCCCACGACCCGAGCGGGCCGCGGAGCCCCGCGAACGCGACGATGAGCGTGGCGAAGAACGCGGGCCCGGATCCCTTGGCGTTCTCGACGCCGGCGGGGGATGCCGGGTGGGAAGGGAACGGCAGGGTGAGCGCGGAGACGGCGCCGGCCGGGTGCGCGGCGAGGAGGGGCGCGAGCAGCGGCGCCGTGGCCGGCGTGCAGACGACGGTGAGGCGGAGCCCCCGGGACGCGAGGAGGCCCACGAGGTCGAGGAGCGGGATCATGTGGCCCTGCGCCGGGTACGGCACGACCAGGACGTGCGCCGTGGCGGCGACGCCTTTGGCCGCCGGCGCCATGGCAGTAGGTGGTGGACCGGTTGTGGTTGGAGTGTGCGGGTACTGCTCACACTCACTCTGTCGTGTTGTGGCGGCCGCGATCTGGCGATGCCAAAGGACGGACAAGTAGCGCACGTGACGTTGGTTTTCTACGCAAGCGGAGTTTTTTATGGAGCGGTGCACAGGGAAGAAGACGACGCGCACACAATGACGCAATTGCGCGGATGGAGGACTAGTGGTGCAGATGAGGAGAAGTTGGCCTAAAATTTTGCTCTAGGCACCAAAATTGACCACCTTGATTTTGGTTGAGTGGTAGCTAAAAATGACCTAGAGCCAGGGTGATAAAATCTTGACTGAATATTTGACATCAGATCAAATGGAGGCTAGCTAGGTTTAGTCAATGTAAGCAGAACTTTGGCGTGGAAAACATTGGTTCCCATGGGGAGAGAACCTGCAAGGCTGCTATCTTTACCAACTAGCTCTATATAATATCCCCTAAATATGTTTAATGTTTAGAAATATTATGTGGCACCGTCATCTTCTTCACCGAAATAGACTCGTGCCTCTTCCATTTGTTGCTAACAACCCTGTCAACCTCACTCTTTGACCCCCACCACCGACGCCTCAAGCTCCCAAGACTTCCCACCGCATCTATTTCTCCAATGCTTACGATGACGAGGCAACATGCATTGACGAGAACTAGAAAGGTGGCACCTCCCTCACTCTTTCCCTCCCAATGATATGGCCGTCCTCTCTGGCAAGCTAGATCCAAAACCCTCAAGGGCACAATGTGCATATCCAAGTAGCCAGAGGGGAAAGGGAAGGAGCTAGTGAATTTGGCTGATCCCTCCCCCTCCTAGCCATTTCCCTTCCCTTCTCCTTTGGCATGTCATTGCCATGAGGTTGTAGCCACTGAATCCGACATGGCGACACTGCTCGATGTTGCTGGGCAACATCAACGATGCTTCGAGAAAATTGGAATGGCTAGCAAGGATGTGGCAATGGCGACAACAACATCTAGGATGGGGATGGCGGCCCAAAAAGGCCATGCTTAGGGGCTGCAACTCGACATGGTGTGGCAGCCACAGACTAACAGGTCGGCCCACCTGTCATTAGGTATAAGTGCCATTTCATGTACGTGATGGTGTGTCACTTCGTATTTTGGATCTCAGGTGATACATTTGACAAGTTTAGAAATCCAAATATGTATTTTTAGATTATGGACAAATCCCCGTATGTAGTCAATGGTGTTGAGTCCAAGTTAGTGCCAACAGTGTTGCAGAAAGTTCCTCAAACGCCTTCTTGAGCTGATCAAGGAAATTTGAGTGGCGGTAACAAGTTCCACACATCACACATGTAAGGGCGACTAGCATTATCTTGTGAGGAACAAAAGAGAAGGACAAGCATAATGTAGGGATACCATCTGTTGTAACAGACATGATGAATATTTAGGGACTAAAGGCACTTAGAGATGGAGAGGGAAAAAGAGGGAACCAAGCCTTTTATGTGGGAATGAGAGAGCATCCCTTTTCTTGG
The DNA here is from genome assembly GCA_003991445.1 of Oryza meyeriana var. granulata. NCBI lineage: Eukaryota > Viridiplantae > Streptophyta > Magnoliopsida > Poales > Poaceae > Oryza > Oryza meyeriana. The sequence goes on from RYFJ01001299.1 coordinate 41,765, forward strand.
GTTCACCTCATGGGTATTTATAGATGGATGGGGGAAAGGGGATATTCCCCTTCTATCTCTCATTTACATGACCCATCTAAAGGCAGTTTGGTAAACTACAAGAGAATATCTGGAGTATATTCCTTTGAGTAAATTCCTTAGTAGTATTCGCCTATTCTCGACACCCTAAGGGATGAGGGGGATGAGGATGACTATCCTCCGACAACTCCCTCGTCAGTAAGGGTTCAATTATGCGAGGAGACAAGTTGACGCAACCTCCTAGAAGCAACTCCCGTCAGAAAGTGCCCGAGTATAATTGAAGGCATGCTGACGCAATCAAGCTTCAACCAATTCCTGTGGGGGTCGAACAAGAGTATATTCGCTGGCAATCTTTGAAGTGGATGATGCTTGATTATGGTCTTGAAGCTAGTTCGAGGATTTCAACTTGACTTGGTTGTTTGAACTTGTCTCAAAGGATCAAGGTCAATTTGTAGACTTGATCTTGGCTAGAAAGCTTGAGCATAATTCGAAGTCTTGATCTTGACTTGTAGGCTTGTCAGTTTGAACTTGATTTGAGAACTTGGCAACTTGAGCTTGGTTTGAAGCTTTGAGCTTGATTCGAATACTTGTGATTGTCTTGAAGCCCTTAGCTTGATTCAAAGACTTGAACTTGACTTGAAGACTTAATCTTGATTCGAATGCTTGATGGAGGATTGGCTCGAATGCTTGATTCAAGTGGCGAAGTCTTGGCTTATTCAAGAATCTTTACCTTGAATTGAAAAACTTGGATTGTATTCCTCACTATCCCCCATATCCTCAAAAAAGAGCGACAAGGTGATAGAATATCACTTTGTTGCTTGGAATTATTCCTCGAGCTTGAGCTTGGTTTAAAGACTTGAAGCCTTTAACTTGATTTTAAGTCTTTAACTTGATTTGAGGACTTGTACTTGTTTGAAGGCTTGTCTCAAAAACTTGGGTTTGTTTGAAGGCTTGATCTCAAACCGAAGTCTTGAACTTGACTTGAAGATTTAATCTTTAGGGCCTGTTTGGTAGAGCTCCTGATTCAGTGATTCTAGGATTTTGATTCTGATTCTTGCTGAATCAGATACTAAAGAGAATCAGAATCAGTACGATTAGGCGTTTGGCTAAAAACATAAGCTTTGGATTCTAATGGGGAGATTTCCAGATAAATTGTCTATACTACCCCTGTATTAGCAAGAGATTTAATTTGTACAATTTTTCTATAGCTTAATATAATACTAATAATTATTATAAGTACTCATATATGTATACCAATATTTGTACAATTACTTGTAAAAAAACTTTCAAATAAGGTTAAACAACACAACAAGCACAATGCATTTGCACCAAAGAGTAAACTGTCATGCAACTTAAGTGCATATAGAAAATAACAAGTACTCACAGAGAATGATGGGAATACAATAAATAATAGTGAACTTTAGTGCATTACATGACCAGCAACTGTAATAAAGGATAGTCCAATAATTATTACAATAATAAATCCTGAAATAACACACATGAATAGAAATAACATATTTGTCCATCACACACTGACATGATAGGCTACTACTTGGCATACTTGGTTGCCTTGGCTTCATGTTTCATGGTGAGCCATGCAAATCTTTCTTCTGCATTGTCCAAGGTCATGAACATCTCCCTCTCAGATTTCTTTGTGAAAATCTTAGTAGCAACAAAATGCTCTTTAGTTCCAAAAACAGCACCACATTCCTTCACTAGAGCCATGACATCTTTGATGGCACACCCCGATGTGTCCTCCCTCCTAACAAGAGACTCAACAGATGCAGCTGATTCTCTCCTGATTGTCAACAAAGCGTTCATTTGTTCATAGAACCAATGTCCACCACTGGTCTTCGGTTTCTTGACCTCCTTACCAGCAACTCTCTTACCTCTCTTAGGAGGAGGAGTGAAATCTTCATCATTACTATCATCGTCATCACCTTCATTCACTTCTTGTATGTCATCAACATTAATAGTAGTGGAAGGTTGGGTTGAACTCTCTGGTAAATTACCCCTAGTAGGATTTCAATGATCCTGTGTTCCGAAGGTCTTCAAAAATATGTTGAAGTAAAACTTCATTTTGAAGCCCCCTTAACCTGAACTTCTGACAACCTAGCAAATCCTATAGAAATACCAATGTAATATTTAGAATAATATTTACAAATCATGAGTAACAACTTGATATGAACATAAGACAGTAGTTTACCTTCTTTGCTTTTGCCCACCAATCATCAGATGCAACAATGGTACCCTTAGCTTGATCCCAACCTAACCCAGTCTCTCTACCTACCAATTTCTTCCATAGATTATACTCACTCTTCAGCTTGCCCCATTTGTTCTTGAACTGAAGCTTTTGATAGCGTAAGCCAGTTTTCTCTTCAAATTTTGCAATTACATTATCATACCCAACCTTGTTCAAATGGGTACTAGAGCGATTCCCTGCGTTAACTTGTTCCAAGAACAACTCACAAACTATCCTAGTGTTCTCATCTGTCCATTCAGCACTATTTGCACCTTGGTTTTCCTCTACCGAAGTTGTTGCCATCTGTACTACTTATAAAATGAAACACATGCAAAGATATCAAATGCACAGCCATCGGTTTATTTGCACCAAATGCACAACAAATATATGATATGAAAAGAGATATACATTTATCCTGTAAGTGCTATTAGGAGAAATTTACAATATTTCAGATTAATCAATGTAGCCCCTTTTATATATGTCTAATTTTAATATACAGTGATAGTGTTTTATATTTTAATATATAGTAATCTCTTATATACAGTGCAATACATTAATCTTCCATATACAATAATCTCCATCGACCTTGGTTCCAGTATATACGTATCTACTGAGTAGTGACTGCTTTCTATCTACTTGCTCTTTAAAAAAACAAATATACTGCTACTCACTAAAAAACATATTGGAGACACTATTCTCTACTTGCAGTTTAAAAAAGAAATAGAAGACAATGCTTTTTGCTTGCTTGCACTGTTCTACCTGCTTGCTGTTTAAAAAAAAAATGAAAGACAATGCTCTTTGCTTGCTTGCACTGTTATGTAGCTCTTTAAAAAAAAGAAATGGAAGACAGCTCACTAGATAAGGCTCAGCGTCGGTGCGCGGGAGGCCGGAGGGCGGCAGGGGAGGCCGAGGGCGGCGTCGGCGCGCAGGAGGCCGGAGGGCAGAGGGCGGCGTCGGTGCGGGAGGCTGGAGGGCGGCGTCGGTGCGGAGCAGGTCGGAGGGTGTCGGCAGGGGAGGACGGCGTCGACACAGGAGGCCGGAGGCTGGTGTCGGCGCGAGAGAGGCCAGAGGCCGGCATCGGCGCGGGAGGCCAGAGGGCGCGTCGGCACGGAGGCGGCCGGAGGCGTCGGCAGGGGAGGAAGGCATCGGCGCGGTGGAGGCCGGAGGGTAGCGTCGGCAGGGGAGGCCGGAGGGCGGCGCGACGCAAACCCGGTGACGACCTAGGGCGAGGTGAGTCTCGGGTGGATGGGACGGGCTGGAGGGGTATACCCCAGTGGCAGGTGGGTAGTTTTTGCGAATTGTCATGGGGATTTTCATTTTTCGTTCGTTGGATTCCCACGAGAAGCTGTCTTTTGCCCGATTCTCCATTCATGTGTAAATTTGGGAATCAACATGGAGCGATTCGGCTGAGAATCGGAAGCAATTTTTGCTCGTTTGGCTCGGTTCTAGTTGATTTGAGTGAGAATCACCTCCGAGAATCCCTACCAAACGGGGTCTTAACTCGAATGCTTGATGAAGACTTGACTTGTTCAAGGATCTTGACCTTGACTTGAAAAACCTGGATTGTATTCCCACTATCCCCCTATCCTTGAGAAGTAGCGGCAAAGCGATATAATAGAGATTTGGTGCTTGGACTTACTCATTGAGCCAAAGCCTGCCGTTCTCCTATCCATGAAAGAGAGAGGCAAAGTGAAAGAATAGCACTCTGGCACTTGCTCGTGTATGACGAGGTTTGTTTATACTCCGACTTTGGCAAAGTGCTTACATTGCGACCAGGCTTTGTTTATACTCCCATCTTGGCGGAGTGCTCGTATTGTAATGAGTTTTCTTTTTTCATACCCATACAACCATATAATCATCTCACACATTTAATCATTCAAAAAGACAAGACATTTCTTCAGCTAAAATTGGTTTCGCCTTCACCAATGCTAGTAATTGCATACAATCATGGAATCAAATAATACATTGAATCATTCGAAAAGACAAAACTGTTAGTGATACGGTAGAATAGAAGGCATTAAAATACTCCACTTGCAGAAAATATATTATTTTTCGAACACTCCCTAGTCACATGTAGAGAGAAAGATTAAAATACTCCCTAGTTATTTGTGTTAATTAAAAAATTCAAAATGAGAATTCAAAATTCAAATTGAGAATTCAAAATTCAAAATGAGAATTCATAATTCAAAATTGAGAGAATACAAAATTCAAAATGAGAATTCAAAATTTAAATTGAGAATTCGACATTCAAAATTGAGAGGATTCAAGATTCAAAATTCAGAGATTTTGAAAATTAAAATAGGAAGAATTTGAAATTCAAAATAAGCATCCAAACTTCAAAATTGAGGGAATTTGAAATTCTAAATTAGGAGAATTCTAAAGTTAAATTGAGATATTCAAATTTTTAAATTGAGGTAATTCAAAATCGAGAGATTTAATTAAAATTGGGAGAATTAGAAATTTAAATTGAGATTATTCAAAATTTAAAATTTAGAGAATTTGAAATTCAAATAGAGAAACTTCAAAATTCAAATTGAGAGAATTCAAAATTGATAGATTTTGAAATTAAAATTGAAAGAATTCAAAATTCAAAATGAGTCCAAAATTAGAATTCAAAATTTAAATTGAGAATTCAAAATGAAAATTGAGAGAATTCAAAAGTTAAATTCAAAGATTTCAAAATTTAAAATAAGAATTCACAATTGAGACGATATGAAATTTAAATTGAGAGTTTAAATTTTAAAATTTAGAGAATTCAAAAATCAAAATTGAGAGATTTCGAGATTAAAATTTCCACCAGGGAGAGAGGAAGAAGACTCCCTAGCCACTCTTCTCATGCATGGCGATGAGTATTGTATTCAAGCAATATTTGGTTCAAGTGAATACAACTGTAGGGAGACCATGCACTCTCTAGTCATTTTAGTTATTAACACTTGCTATTAAGTGAGATTGGCATGCATTCGAAATTGGGAGATAATCGAAATTGAAAGGAATTCAAAATTGCAAGGAATTGGAATATTAGAAGGTATTCGAATATTAGTCATTTTGCTGACTTACTTAGTAGTGTATTCACTGGAAGCAATATTGTTTCCAAAGAGTATTAAGCTAATCATTAGCATGTCATGTATACTGAATAAAAAGGTTGCACCTAACAGAATGAGTGCAAACTAACAAACCATGCATGTTTATTGCATCGAAACCGATGCAATCCCTAGTTGTTTGTCCATAGCAGCAAACATTTCATACTTTATCCAGATGTTTTGCACCTTTGCTATTGGTCAAACGCCTGAAAATTTCCCATCCATCAATCGATTTCTGTGGCTGTTAGATGTGCTTCAAGATCTGTGCACGCTGTCGGGCCTAGTCGGGCAGGCATCGGCGAGCTGCATTTCCCTAGCCCATTAACCCGTGGGCTGCAAGCTTTCATGTTTTTTGCCCTTTTTTTTTTCTCCCACTGACTCCACCATGAGATGCTCCCATGAGCGAGGCAGTGAGAGCTCAGGGTTTTCTATGGAGAGAGCAGGCGAGCAACCTAGTCATAGCCGATCTGCTTCCGCCGTCGTCGCTGTTCGGCAAGGGCCATCTACGCCTCCAGGACTGGCCTCCCCAACTCTCCTATGGCATGGGTCTCCGGCGCACTGTTGGCACCTTCTCCACTACATCTTTGGCACCGCCCAAGGGCTTCCTCAGGCTCCGCTCTGACGGCCTCATCGGGGGACCAGAAGGGGTGTGTTCTCCGGATCTGGACTGCCTTTGTCTTTTTTGCTCACTCTATCTCTCTTTTTTAATGTGAACTTGTGCATAACTGCTGAAGGAGGAGAGAAGAGCATAGATGGGTGTAGAGAAAGCTGCCGAAGATGTGAGCTACCTTGTGGTCGGCATTACGATAAGTGTTCTCCTTCTCGACCACACGTACTCCACACGTACTCGCTGTTCTGGAGGCATCACCAGGTGTTTTTTCAGCTCCTTATGGAATACCTAGCATCCCTCTACGGAGTGCGAGTTTGTCAATGTATTGGGCACCACTTCTTGTTAGGAGCCTCTCTTTGCGCTTCATACCTCTTCGGGGCTAAAGGGCCACGGTCGGCCGCCATGTCTTGCCCTTCGGTTTTCTATCGCTTGTTCTGCTTTTGAGTTGTCGGCTGCTTCGGCTACTTCGAGGTGCTTGCTCCATCCTTCCTTCTCGGTTTGGCTTCTTCGGCAGCCCTTCCCTTCCCTACATTGTGTAACGCCCCGATTTTTTGGGACGTTAAAAGCTATTTTAATAAAACCCTAATCTCCAAAATTTGGATCTTTGTGTGTGTCTAAGGACCTAAGTGCCTCAGATTTCAATTAATTCTCTCCTTGAAAACCCCAAAATTTCCCGAATTGAGTCCCGATCCAAATTCAAAATCCTAGATTCAAATTTTGCAATTCGAATTTTGCAATTCGAATTTCCTTCTCAAACCCTCCAATAAAAATTCTCTTTATTTTACCTCCCAAGAAAATCAAATCCCCATCCAAAAATCCCTTCTGAAATCCTTGGACCCAAATTTCAAATTTTGGAATTCAAATCCTCCCTGGAAATTGTGGGCACCCTGAAAGTGCATTATGGAGAGTAATTATTATGACAACACGAAATATCTAGATGGATGGGGTCTCGAATAAAAACCGAATAAATGCGGTAACCATCCATCCTCATCGCAGCCTTGCCATAATCTTTACCCACTCACAATACAAATCCAACGCGCTGAATTTAGAAATAAAGAGATATTTGGAGAGTTGATCCACCAGTCCCAAACGGCGAATTGTGCCCATCAAACCACGCGAAGGTGACGACCAAACACGATACACACTTCTAGGGACATGGTCTACGGTTGAACCAACATCCATGCATCTCATTATTTCTAAATTCATACTCATGTTCAGCTAGTCCCCAGGAAAGCGACTAGCCTCACACTTTCATCGCAAGCAATTGATAAACATCACAAGTACTCTAAGTATGGATAAAAGTGCAGCAGTGTTATATACATTACATAGAGGGTTTACACACCCTAATTCATCACAAAGTGACACAAAAGATAGCAGCGGAAAATATAAACGTAAAAGATAAAACCAGTGGTGCCATACCAAACCACAGGACAACCAATTGGGGATAGAGCTTAACTCCAACTACACATTATCCTCGCCACCCACGGCGGGATAATAGTAGACCACATCAGTGTCGTCGATATCCTCACCTGAAAGATGTAGCGTGAGTACACAAGTACTCAGCTAGACTTATACAATAATAATAGAACAAAGGAGTAATGCTAGTCTCTACATCAAGGAGTATGGCTATGTCAATCTGATTATGCATAAAGCTGATTTTATTGAGCAAGTAATACATTTAAAACATAAGCAATTGTGAAATAGCTCAGTCTGAAAATTTAGGACAGCAAGCTTATAGTTTTGAAATAGAAGTTGTCGGAGGAGTTAACCTCGACGGCGAGAGGTCTGGAGACCCCCCTTTGAGATTCGGCCAGGGGAGTAGTTCTCAGGCGAATCCGGCGTGACGGATTATCGCTCGGGCAGGAACAGAGGGGGGCCCGAGCTGGAACAGAGGCGTCCGGACCGTCCGGGCCGTGACTAAGCAGAAGGGTCCGGACCGTCCAAACTGGGTCCGGACCGCCCGAATTGTAGTAATTGCGCGGGGAAGACGATGAACAGCGCGCACAAAGGAGACACGGGGATTTATACAGGTTCGGGCCGCCGGAGCGTAATACCCTACTCTGTGTGTGTGCTATCCGGAGGGGAATATGGTTTTAAGTGTTTACAGGGTGCTCTCGGCGAGCTCAGGAGCTCGGTGCCGAGGAAGGAGAACTACCGCGAGTGTGCGCGACGGCGTGTAGTAGCCAGAGAGTGGTTGCTAATGCTCATCCTTCTCCCCCCCCCCCTTCGTCGGCTTGGATCCCCTTTTATAGAATCAGGGGAGTCCACAGTGCCGGTACGCGGAGGGAGATATTTTCCGGTGAGTTCTCCTGTTTCCACGTCCGCCTGCGACGCCCACGCCGGAGTTGGAGGGACGTCCCGTCGCCCCTGTCCGCCTGCAAAGCCTGCGCCGGAGTCGGTGGAGCGTCTGGTCGCTCTCGTCCCCGCCTGCTGAGCCCATGCCGGAGTAGGTATGCAGCGGGCGTGAGAGTTGTGAGGATGTGATGGAGCACGCTGCCGAAGTCAAGAGCCTCTGACTGCTTGGACTTCGGCACACGCCCTCGCCACAGAAGTCAACAGGCCTCTGACAGCAGTCGGGTGTCGACGGGGGGCCATCCTGAGACACTTACGCGTGGCGGAGCGGACGACAGGGGCAACGTGCCCCGTCACCTCGTCATAAATGCTGTAGTTGGTCAGCCGGTGCCGTCCGCTGAGTGGCCGATCGGGGCGGGAGGTGCCGATCGGCGAAGAGGCCGATCAGCTCGGAGGAGCCGATCATCGGAGGGTGCCGACGAGTCCCGGGCCCCGGTACCGGGCGCCGGGGTCCGGAGAGACGGAGTCCCGGGACCGGGCGCTGGGTCCGGGAAAACGGAGTTCCGGGACTGGGCGTCGTGGTCCGGGGAGAGGGTTCTCGGGGCCGGGGTCGCGCCCCAGGATCGGGGCTTCCCGGGACCGGGCGCCGGGTCCGAGGAGGCGGAGTCCCGGGACCGGGCGTCGGGTCCGAGGAGACGGAGTCCCGGGACCGGGCGCCGTGATTCGGGGAGAGGGTTCCCGGGGCCGGGGTCGCGCCCCGGGAACAGGGCTTCCCGGGACCGGGGTAGCCGACGTGGCCGAAGACCCACGCGTCCCCGGGAACTCTGGGGACCCCAGTCCCGTTTCGCCGACAGTGGCCCCTGGCCCTGTTGCTCGGCCGGAACAGCTCTGGGCAGGAATGGGGCCATGTCTTTGAAGAAACGAGGGGGACGCGGGGTCCGCCTGGTTGGTCTTGAGCGGGTGTAGCTTGACGACTTGTTGATTTAGATGCGATACGTACCCGGGACCCGGGCTGGAAACATGGAACGGAGTGTTGAGGAAGGCCGGCGGCAGTGGCCGCGATGGCGAAGCAGCAGCTCACCGCTCGAACAGTCGCCACTGGGATCTTCGTGGCGACCCGGCGATCGGACCGTCCTCCCACGGGTCGGACCGTCCGAATCCAGACGATCCGTAGAAGGCCGGCTGAAGATTGAGACGGCAGAGGGGCGCGGCGTCCAACTGAAGGGCGCCGCCAACGAAGCCTCCCGCGCTCGGTCCAAGCTGGAGGCGCGGGAGAAGAAAAACATCCTCCCGGAAAGATTGTGTCCGGGCCCGAGAGGCCGGGCTCGCGGCCCGGAAGCATGAGATCATTGCGTGCGGGGTGGCGATGAAGGCCGCTGAGTCCTGGTTGGCGGAGATGGAGCGGGAGACCGAGGCCTCCCGGAAGCGCGTGGCCGACTTCGAGGCCGCGGTCGATGCCGCAGCCACGGTGGCGGAGTTCTTCGAGTGGGGGGAGCGCTTCGAGGATCCGGGGTCCGACGGGTCCGACGAAGACGTCGGTCCCCTGCCCGGGGTCCAGTCCGATGGAGACGAGTGGCCTCCCCCCGTGTGACAACATCTCCGGGCCTCCGCTCGTGCTTGTGCTCCGATTTTACCTGTCTAATTCAAGAGATATTTGTACAGATATATGATGACGTTTATACTTTGTACCTTGGTTTATTATGTTGTTCGGAGGTTGCTGGTGTTCGGGGGACGGAGCTCAGACTCGCTTCCCTCACGAGCCCGAGTCCGGCATGTGCTCGGGACCCGGGGGCCCCGGCTGTCATGCGATATGTGTCCGGGACCCGGGGGCCCGGGCTTGAATATGGGATGTGAGACGACCCTCCGGAAGCATTCTCGCCTGGGCGGTGCTATCCGGGCTATCGCGCCCTATTCCGGGTGTCGCGTTCCTAGGCTTGCACTCGCCTTGGCGAGGCCGCCCTGGTTCGGCACCCTGGTGTCGGGCCCGGGGCACGGATTCGGGAATCCGTGCCTCGGCTCCAATATGTGCCCGGGACCCAGGGGCCCCGGACCGAATAAGGGGCGCGAGGCGACCTTCCGGATGCATTCTCGCCGGGGCGGTGTTGTCCGGGCTATCGCGCCCTATTCCGGGTGTCGCGTTCCAGACTTGCACTTGCCTTGGCGAGCCCGTCCTGGTTCGGCACCTCGGTGTCGGGCCCGGGGCACGGATTCGGTAATCTGTGCCCCGGCTCAAACATGCACCCGGGACCCAGGGGCCCCGGACTGTCATGCGGTTTGACGTGGTCGACATATGCCCGGGCACGGGGGGCCCGGCTAAGGATTATGGACCATGTTGGGACAACTTCTCCGGAACCCGCTTTTGCCGAAGCGACGCGGTCCGGGTACTCGTGCCCTGTGAGGGTCATTCCGGATGCCACGTTCCCAGGTGCGCACTCGCCTTGGCAATGCCGCCCGGGGTCGGGCTCCCCAGAGTCGGGCCCGGGAGGTAAGTCCCAGGCCATATGTTTGTCGGGCGAGGGGCGCTCTACGACGAGCGCCACGCTTGCTGCCTGTGGATTATTATTGGTGCGTGCCCAACCATCAACTCGCGTGTCATGACCTGAGGCCACGGCGCGAGGAGCGGGCACGAGCTCCGCTACCGAGGTCAGCGAGGACGCTCTCTGGTTCTGGCCTGTTAAAGTAACAGTTTGGAAACATAAAAATGGTAAGTGAAGATTTGTCTTTAAATTGCTTTCTAAATCTCATTAACTATCATGAAGGGGGTAGATTGGAAAAAGTACTTCAGAAATGCTTATATTGATGGACAAATTTTAAACATTATAAGTGATTATATTTGTGGAGTACGGAGTAGATTGTTTGATTTTTTTTGCAGTTTTATTGACTATAATTGATTATTTTAATAAATCTACAACATATAATGAGTTTATGCGGTTACGAAACAGTTTTTTCAGACAAATTTATACACAGCATTTTTATATTTTCAATCTAATTATTTTAAAATTTATCAATAGTTTAAGTTCAAACGTCATATTTTATTTATTGAAATGAGTATATTTTTGACCGGAGGGGAGAATATTTATCGAGCACATCAGCTTCGACTTCCAAGATTCCACAGCTCGCGCACCAACCCGTCGACCTCCCGCCGCGAGCTGCCGTCCTCTCCCACAGCCTCCGCCATCCTCGCGGCGAGCTCCATGGCGCGCGCCCTCAGCTCGCCTCCCGCCTCGCCAACAACCTCACCCAGGACGCGTGCAAGCTCGTCCGCGTCGGGGACATGGACGAAGCTGCCCAAGCTCACTGTTACGCCCACGCGGGCCTCGTCCACCACCAGCCGCGCGTTGAAGAACTGGTCGGCGGCCATCGGCCACGCCAGCATGGGCACCCCGGCCGCCGCGGCCTCCATCACCGAGTTCCACCCGCAGTGCGTCACGAAGCACCCCACCGCACGGTGGCGCAGCACGGCCGTCTGCGGCGCCCACCCGCGGATCACCATCCCCGTCGACCTCGACGCCGCCACCCGCTCCTCGAACCCGTCCGGGAGAGTAGCCGTGGATGCCGCCCAGACGAACGGCGTGTTGCTCCTCTCCAGCGCCGCGGCGAGGGACGCCGCGTGCGGCGGCGGGAGCGCCATCATGCTCCCGAAGCTCACGTACGCCACCGACGCGTCCGGGAACGCGTCCAGCCACCTGGTGACCTCGCCGGCGGATTCGTCGCCGGTGGACTCTGGCGCCACCGGCCCGACCGCCCAGACGCGTCTCCCTGCCAAGTCCTCGAGCGGCTGCGCGTCGAGGTAGCTCCCCTCGAGCGCGCGGCTCGTGTTGCACACGAACGCCGAGCTCTCGAGGTTCCAGAGAAAGTTGTGCTTGATCGCCTCGGCGTGCTCGCCGCCGTGCCCCTCGACGTAGCTCCTGTACATCCGCGAGAGCTGCCGCCACTGGAACGACGGCGCGCCCGGCAGCGCCGGGAACTCGACGGCGTACTCGCGCCCATCCGCGTCCGCGGCGTCCGGTGGCGGCGGCTTCGGCATGCGGCGGAAGAGGTAGTGCGTGGCGGCCGTGGCGAGCACGCCGGACGGCGCGAATACCAGCCGCGGAACGCCCGCCTCTGCGGCAAGCGGCTGCGTCCATCCGCAGAAGAAGTCGGACAGCACGGCGACCACCCTGCCGTCGCCGCCGGAGCGTGCCGCACCCACTCGCCGAGCGGCTCGCGGAGCGCAGCCAGGCCGTGGATGTCGGCGCCGACGGAGGTCGGGCCGGAGGTGTCATGCTCGAAGGACGGGAAGGAGAGGGGGCTCACGGAGGACGAGTGCTCCGCGAGGAGCGGCGAGAGGAGGTGGAGATTGGCGGTCGTGGCGACGACGGTGAGCCGGAGGCCAGCGGTAGCGAGCTGGGAGGCGAGGTGGAGCAGGGGCTGCATGTGGTCTGTCGTTGGGTACGGGACGACCAGGAGGTGCCGCGCCGGCGCGGCGGCTGGGTCGGAGGTCTCCGCTGCCGTTGTGGTGGTGGCCATGGCGCGCAATCGAAGCGAAGCTCTCGGCCTCTCGGGCGATCGTCAGCTTGCTTTTTCTTAGTAGCTAGGAGAGTGATTAAATAGATGCTTAATGATTAAATATTCAATCCGCAAGGTGTGTTATAGTCATGGACTCTAACAGTATACTTTAATCGATAATTACTTTTATAATATATTATCAACAACTACAGAATTAGTATCATATAAAAGTATTTTCAAATATAAATCTAATGGTATTAACATATATAATAAAATATTGTTAGCTTAATCATTAGTTAAATACTCTAAATATTAATTTTATGAAAAACAACACGTCTTACTTTTTTTAAGAGGAAATACAAGCTTAATGGGTGATAAAGGCTACACCGGTAGCAGCTACAATTGCTCTAATCTACCATGCAATCAAGCAATGTCTAAACGTTTATTTACTAAGTTAGTTGCTCTCTCGGTCTAATGTTATAAGACGTTTTGGGTTTTGTTAACCCAAACATTTTTAAGTTTAACCTAGTTTAAAAAATTATAGTATTATTTATAATATATAATAAATATACTATAAAAATATATTCAATGACAGATTTAAGGTAATTAATTTGGTGTTATACATGGTACTATGTTTTCTTATCAATCAAATTAAGAAGTTTAACTTAGCAGTTAGCACAAAAGGTAAAAAGTTTTGTGATATGGAACGGAGAAATGACTCGCATGCACGCTTGCCTGTATGTAGCGTGGCAACAAAAGCTATCTAGCGTGGAAACAGAAATCATGTAACTGCTGCGAAGGAGCCTGCACCGTGATGACGTGGTAGTTGGACTTTGGACTATCATGCAAGATGTTACAACTCGTGGGTCGTCTTTATTAATTTTTTATCCTATGATCGATGGATGGTTGATTTGGTTGGCACAATAGGTTATCTCTTGACACCCTATTTCTAAATGTAAACATGATCGCTCAAGAAATTAATGCTCACGAAGCTACAACCTGAGTACTACATGATACGTATAATCTAAATAGTGTCTATGCACTATCTGGCTTTAAGGGGCGAGGCTATATCGTAAATTAATACTAGCAAGTTATTTGTAAACACGGTTTTCTCTAGCACTACGCACTAGGCTGGCTCTTGAGTTTGTACGGCGTACACCTCATGGTTATGTAAAAGATCGAGTGCACTGCCACATGGAAAAACACATCTAACTTCTAAGGGAATCTTGGTTTTATTACTTATTGGAACAATGGTCAAAACACAAATAAAAAGGTCAAAAAAATCAAATACAGATAGAGTAGCTCATCAATTGGTTGATAAAACTATCTTTCTACAAAATAATGAACTTAGTTCTATCGGTTTGGTCGGATTATGTCAAACATATAGCTAGATAGTTCTAAAATTTGTGTAAGTTACTTCTATAATTTGTGTAAATTATTTCTAGTCTTAATTAAATGTACTTCCCTATGATTAATGTTTTGCTCTGAACTGTGTAAGTCTCTCTTAGGAAATTTATATCTTGTCATTTTATTGGTTTTGTTCAGTGTTTGCTTAGTAATTAAAGAGATTTATTTATCCATTGCTTGCCCTATACCAAGTAATTACGTTTTGATTTTGTCTATAGTTACTTTTGTTACCGTGGACTTCTACTTCAAAGTAGCTAACACTTGTGTTTTCTACTTAAGCATTTATATGATTGTCTACAAGGACTCTTCAAGATGGTTCCTAGAGCATTAATATGTAAGTTACTTCTAATACACTGTTGATTTACTTCCCCATGATTTAAAGTTACTTCTCAAACATATAAAGTTACTTCACATCTGATACCATATAGAGTTACTTATTCTGTCATGTCTAGTTTACTTCTATATTTTTTGGAAAAAAGGTAGCTAGCACTTGTACCTGCGAGGTGATATATATATATATACTCCCTTTGGCCACAAATAAATGACATTTGGGAAACGTGAAGTCAACATATTTAAATTTCTTTTTAAATATTTCGGTTCAACTTTTGAAAGTTATACAGTTAGATTCGTCTTTAAGTGCATTAGTAATAATGTCGCTATTCAACAATTATTTGTGACCAAAGGTAGTATGAAATATATTATTTTATTCTATCTATCAGATTTCTCAAAAGACCCAAACCACGTATGTCGATGATGCTTTGCATCAGCAATAATAATATGGGACTACTCGTAAGACCTAAACTTGATGGATTGCAAAGGAACAATTTATCCTAGTTCAGATCCTCAAGATGAGGTAATATTCTACTTTCAGCTGTTGTGTATTGCCTTTGAGCTTTCTCTGATGAGATTCTGTTCTCGTGCCCTAGGGGGTTTGTTGGCTCTCCTTATATATCGAAGAGGCAAGGCTATAAGGTAGGAATCCTAGTCGGACTCGATCAAAAGATTTTCTTTTAGAAACACAACGTACCTGGCTAGGACTACATCCATTTTCTTATCGTGCAAGGTAATATGCACTGAGTCCTGTTACATCTCTAATTACATAATTGAGCCTATCCTCTGTCCGAGTGGCCAGAAAGTTTCTCATAAGGTACCCGGGGTCTATAGCCTCCACAACGTACTATATCAAACACATCGGAGAACCCCATTAATAGTAGTAAAAAACATGAAAAAAAAGTAGCCATAAATGTGTACCGTATAACAGCCACTAAGAAAAAAACATACGTATAGATGGTATAGTGTGTCTTGTTAGGATCAAGAAATCAGACTTTAAGCTAGTCCGACTTGTAGGTATTAGTGTTATCTTATCATATGATTCATCCACTGATCGGACGAACGATATAGCCTCGCCTGTTAAAGCCAAATAGTGCACAAGCACTATTTAGATTATACGTTTTTGGAAAGGAGGAAGTCGTGAACATCACACACATATGCTATTTTTGGTAAGATAGGGTGGTCGCTGATTTAGTTTAATGAATGCCTATGCACTGTGTAGTCGTCTCCTATATGATAGTCGTACGTTGAACATAATCTTGGGATTGAATCGGCGTACGTCACATAGTACATATCTTTCTGCCCTAAACCTTCTGAAATTTTGATAACTCCATCACATCTTTCCCCTTGTTACTGATGGGCGATGGCCTATCACCTTATTGTAACGCCCAGAAATTCATAGTTGAAATTCTGAATATTTCTATAAATTAAATCTCTGTCCAGAAAAAACAGGTACACAATACTAAGGTGCTGTTCGCAAGTCCATCTGCAGCCAGCTTATTTTTTTCGTTTTCCACGCGCACGCTTCCCAAAACGATAAACGGCGTGTTTTTTGCAAAAATTTTCTATATGAAAGTAGCTCTAAAAAAGCAAATAGATCCATTTTTTAACTTTTTAATAGTAAATACTTAATTAATTACGCGCTAATGATGTTCCTCGTTTTACGTACGGCTTATTTAAGCCACACAATAAGCACTTAAGAACACACCCTAAGTTACCATACAGAGTATGTCTTACAAACAGAATAAAATTGTCTTACATTAATGCAGCGAAAAACGATAAAGAAAGCCTATAAAGAACTAGCCATGTGGAGGCTTCCATTCCACAAACAGCTCGACCGTAGATCCAGCCTAGTCCTTCTGATGATCCTCGTCGGACGGGTATTCCATCTCTGAGAGAGGAAAAGGGAGCAAAACTGAGTACCACCCACAGTACTCAACAAGTCATACACGCAATTATGGACAATGCACGGGAGACAAAGATAGGCTCTGGGTTCATTTGCGTAAAAGCAGTTACAAACAATAGTGGTTCGTAAACAGGAAAAAAGGTTATTTAATTAACCAGTATTAATCCATCACCGATCAACGCTATACCACATTGACTAGGCCCAACCATCCATCATATCCCTACTGTTAACGCCAAAATTTGGTGTGGTTCTTTATTAAATTCGGTTAAGGAAATATCACAGTCAATTAACGGGGATTAATCCAGAGGAAGCCAAGTTTGGGGAAGGATCGTGAAGACCACGGGAAGGCAGTTAAATATCTTATCTGTAATTAGGCAGAGGTAATGATTTTTTTAGGAAACCTGATCTCGTGTCCGATCAGGGCTTGTTAATTTTCCTTTTCTAGGTAGGAAACTCCTGTTTCGTATCCGATCAGAATTTTATCAACTCGGGGTATAAATACGTATGCCCGGGGACCATGTAAATCATGAAACAGATCAATACAAACTTCGGCGCATCGCCACCCTTTTCAACGGGTTCTTGCCTCTCAAGCCGGGCTGCATCGGTTAAGTTCGACCTCCTGCGAGAGGGTAAGTCTCGTTACCTCGACTACCGTATCGGCTAGGATTTTCTCGGTTAGGTCCGATATTCTAGTCGGCCTACGATAGTCGGCTTACCATGATATATCTGTTCTGTCTACGGCTGCATTAGTTAGGTTTGATCTCATAGGCCGAGTAGATATATCACATCATGCGTGCATAAATTTATCGGCTTACTGGGTGTAACTTATCATCAGTTTGTGCTGCATCGGTTAGGTCCGACATACTAAACTGCGTGATAAGTTATTCCTGCTAGGTTGATCGGTTTTATGCAAGCGTTTTATCGGGATGTATAGCCGATAAGTTATCATATACCACATCACGATTGCATCAGATCTATTGGCTCATCGAGGTTCTTTTATCGTTATCAATCTGTGCTGCATCAATTAAGTTTGAACTACTAGATTGATAATGATAGATTTATCCTTGTTAAGCCGATGGATGTCCATGCAATGTTCTATCGGAGTGACTAGCCGATAGGTTATCTTTTATTAGTTCAAGCCGATTGCATCGTTCACGTTTTTTGCACGCTACACCGTCATCGGTTTTCCAGCCGATACACGTTATAGCAGTAATCGGCTAGTTTATTGGTTTATATTGTTATTGGTTCCTTAGCCACATGGTTTATTTATTTTATCCATCTATGCCATCATCGGCTTCCAGTCGATGTATAAGTGCTCTAGTTCATATCGGCAATCGGCCGATGAGACGAGTCCAATTCGGCTTTCAACCGATTGGCTCATTGATCTAATATTTTCTATCTCCTTGTCAATTGCAGGGTCAAATTGACTGGCACGCCTACGAACCTCAGAATTTAGGACCTGCACTGGAGTTAAGCAAATCTCCCAGGCCTTCGCGTGTCTAGTGCATCGAACCATATCATCGGCTTGTTCTCAACGCTGCCGGTAATTTTCGGTGTCAACACCTACAACATATTTTAAGTTCATTTATTAAAGTGGGACTAATTACGGTGAGTCTTGACCAAACACTCATAACCGCGGGCACGGCTATTCGAATAGATTTTAACTTTGGCCAGAGGTGTACAACTGTATCCACAAGACACAGCCCCATACACGTACCCGTGTGCCGGTGTGTCACCATGACACCCCGCGAGAGGCTGTGACAGGACTGTTCACGCAACTCCTCCCTAACCATCCACATCACGCTGAGGTTGCACCTGCCGACAGGGCACACCGTATCAGTCAGGCTACCCCCCCTTGCGCCACAATGAATCTGAAAGCCGATCAATTCGACCCTAAGCCGACCCAACTCCATCACGCCCATTCTGACCAACAGTGCCTAGGAGAGGGAGAAGCTACGCTACAAGCCCAACCGTTGCCCACGCTGGCTTGGGGTTGAAGGAGTACGCGTAGGCTACGACAGCAGAAAACAAAACTTTTCTACCGTGCATACCAGGACATCATGCGAGAGAGGGATCATGGATCATTACCACTAGACGCGCAGTGCAACGGAAGAAGGGTTGGAGAAGCCGGTCCAACCACGCGCGCGTCGAGGTAGTAGTGGAAGTAGTCGATCTCCAGCCGATCAACGCCGCAACGAGTAGCGCCTCTACCGGTATCCACACGTCCGGGGCTGGAACGCGATTGCGAGTGTACTAGCACTCGTGAGCAGCTAGGGTTTGGCTCGGGAGGTGGCGGCTAGGGTTTAGCTCGAGGTCAACAGAAAACGTGAATCTCCTCGGCCCCTCGCCTCCCTATATATAGACCTCCTCACTCGGGCCTCGTGGACCGAGGCCCAGTAAGAGTCTACTCGGATCTCTATCCGAATCGAGCCCATATTCGAATCACATTCGAATAAGTGTTCCAACCCGTTAAGCATGTGACCCTGTAGGTTCACATATATTTTGTCGTGACCCGGAAACGTCTTTCTGGTCACCCTGTTAATAGCGGCCTCTAGCAAGGCATATTAACCCCGAAATATACGTAAAGATCATATCGGCTGAACCTGTAATGTCCTCATGTACAAATCTCTTTGCCTCACGATATCGATTGAGCTCAAAGCGAGACTTGTGTCATCCTCTTAATAGCTCAATCACTCTCTCGATCCTGTAATGGATTACAAACTTGTGATTGACACCTCAATCACCGTAGCATGGCCATGCACTTCCATAATCCATTATATCGAGGGGCCCAGAGATATCTCTCCCATAAGGAGGGGCAAATTCTATCTTGATCATTCATATCCCACTACATGTTTCATAGCAAACCCGAAGACTACTTTTATGACTATCCAGTTACGGAGTAGTATTTAGTAGTCCCAAAATAAGCTACTACGTATGTTGGGAACCATGATGATCTCGAGTCTAAGGACTCTACATAAACACTACTTAAGACTAACTGATGACATATGAAATCTCTGCAGTATCTCATGGTGGGTCTATCCAACATATGTTCACTAACATATGTCCATATTATCAATTTGGTATCTCCATATCATGATCCATGAGACATGATCATCAATCAATACATATGCGTTACATCGTTGCCCATGCTGGCTTGTGGTATGTATGAATAACTGCTCAAGAGATTCCTGTGAACCGGTCCTTAACTGCCATAGGTGCGACCAGCAAAACCATACACCTATAGCCCACCATTGAGGTTAGATTTTATTTATGTAAGTGTACATATCCAAAATTCCATCCTCCGACATAAAGTCGAACAATAAATGTAATAACGAGTATTTACTCCCAAGGTGAGCTAGTTGATTCTAAGCATGGCTAAGCTTCCTGAAAATATTTTCTAGTCATAATGTTACCCAGGTTACAAAGGAATGAGGGTCATCAAATTAAGGTATTCATCTAAATACATATAGGTTGTATTCCCATGCCACATGAAATAATAAAAACATACGAGGTTATTTAAATAAAACAAAGCATTTGGCATAAATTGGGTGCAAAATGATCAAGAACACGATGTAACTTGCCATACTTCGGCTTTGTGAACTCTGCAAAGACCTCGTAGTACACGGGAGGGTCGGACATGTCAGTTTCTAAAGCAACCAAAGCACAAACAATTAAAAATAGTACATGTCACCACTGAAACATGAGCTAACATTATTTTTAATGGATTATTGATATTTTTTGGATTTAATAAAATTTGAATGAAATTAATCGGAGCTTGTATGAATTAGTTATGAATTTTTAGAGTTTCTTTGTGTTTTTACTATACAAAAATAATTCCTACACGATTTATTGCGCATTAATCCAGAATTATGGCATCAGCGGACTGGAAGACCGGCACTGATAGGCGGGCCCCACCGGTCAGTGAAGCCCGAGAGGATGGCACACGGTGGACCGCGTCCACCGCGGCCTGGCAGGATCAGGCCACGTGGCTACCAACGCGGCAGCCACGGCGGACCGAGGGGCCGACGCGGTGCCAACATGGCGCCGACGTGGCGAGGCACGGGCGCCGCGATGGGCACCACGTGGCCGGCCCCGATCTGCCCCGAGATAGATCGGACAGCCGAGAACAAAAGGGGCTCGGCCCCCGCCGGCACAGCCACACTACGGTGGGGCGAGCGGCCCGATTGTCGCCGCCAGCAACCATTCGGCCCCTGAGGATCAGCAGCGATCGGCGGAAGGGAAGAGGAAACGAATGGGTGCCTCAACGAGGATCGACGACGGCCGGAGAATGGCGAACCGCGGCGAGGAAGAAAGGTTGGCGGCGGCAAAGCTTCGGGACGGCGACGCCGATGGGGTTCCCATGGGGCAAAGAAGCAATGGAGGTGAGGGAGGTCCTGGCGATGGTGTAGAGGGGGTTACGAGAGGGAATGCCCGAATGAAATGGCGAAATTCCATGGCCGATAGTCTGCGGAGGTACTTACCGAAGTGGACGACAGGGAGCACGGGCCTCCGGCAGCGATGGGGGTCGCGGGGGTGGCGTCCTAGGCGCTCCGGAGTGTGGAGAGCGAAGGAAGCACGCGCCGCGTGGGCCGTAGGGTAGGCCGACTACAATGATGGGCCGTGGCCCGTGAAAGAAGAAAAAAGAAAAAGAGGGAAAAGGGAAGGAAAAAAGGGAAAAAAGGAATTTCTAGGAGCTTTTTAATTCCAATAACACGTTTTGAATTATTAAAAGTACTTCCAGTGCTCTAAAAATTTTAGTAGAAATCCTATTCATGTATTTGGCAAGAGGAATACAAGAAAAATATTCCCAGCCATGGTAGATTGCCATGGTAGATTGATATTTTGTATTGCCACCATTAATTAATTCCCATTGCCTTGTTTAAATGATGTCACAGCCCTAGAATTAATCTCAGTTAATTGGTGTATGCCCTACTGTCATTAGAGTGCACAGTTTAATTTTTTTGTATTGTCACTTCTTGCAAAATAAAGTTTTGCAATATTTAAAACCATCAATAGTTAAACCCTAATTGGCAAAAACCAAACATTTCCAAAAGTGCATCTTTTTGAACAGAAACATATGTGGGAAACAATTTATTCAAATACTAGCATATTTATCATGAATCAATATAATTTTTCCAGAATTTATTTCATTAGTTTAGACCCCTTAAAAATTCAAACCAGTTTCAGCCTGGGTCCTTTTCCTTGACCTATGCATTTGTATAGTCTACAGAATTTCTAAGAATGTTTGGTTGCACATAAAATCATGGAAAAATTCCTGTAAACACTACCCCACATGGTTGATCCACTGTAAATTTTACATGATTTTATCACTTCATTGAGTACTTCAATAAAATCCCTCAAATCAGCAAAACTAGGAAGCTGGCTGAAATAAATTGGTTTACTTCTAAAATTCACCAAATGAAAATGAAGACTAATTAGACAGAGCCCTTTTGCCAAACTGTGTGCCAACATGAACCCTACCATCAGTAATTTTGGATCAATTTAATTCCCAAATAAGTCACATAAAATAATAGGAGCAAAGCCCTAGGGACATAAATTAAACTGCAGGAAAACTGGATCAGTATGCCTACTTTGCTATTTCACCAAAGACAAGCCAGACCACTTCTAACCCTGAATTTTGGTCAGAAGGTTAAACACATCTTTCTCTACCTCCAATAATTTTTCCATAATTTATGCAAAGACTACATGTTGGACAGCTCACAAGACTTAGTCGCTAGAGATTTCTCCTCTCTCAAGTCACTGACTAGTGGGACCCATAAGACCTGGCCCACTTGTAAGCCATAGCACAGCATGGGACAATGTGTTGCACCAAGGTTCTCACCCACACCTCTCTCTTCTTCCTAGGTTTCCCCTTCATGGACCCACAAGTCATAGGCTAAAGCCTAGCCAAATATGTGTAGAAAAATATTGTCTTACATGTGGGACCCACCAAGGACACTGTGGAGATGGAGCAACTCAGCAACTGCATGAAAACGTGTCACTGCCTCCTTCTTCCTCCCTCTCACAGTATACAGAGCACCTGGGATAGCACAGCACTAGGGAGCATCGACCATTTCGCCCTAAACCTCACTAGCAGAGTCTCCTTCCTTTCCTCTCCACGTTCCCACCGAGAAAACCGACGGGAAACCCCAAGGATCACCGGCGGCGGCCTCATCCTCCCTGCTGCCGAGAGTGTCCGACTGAGCTCGAGCTAGCTCCGGTGAGTTCCATCCCTTCTTGACCCCGGGAACGTGATCTACAAGCTTTGATCGTTCCATTTTTGCACTTGGCCGCCCCAGGTTTGCTGGTCAGAGCCGCCGTGCCGCCACCGTGCTCTATCTCTGCGCTGCTGAACTGCCGCCGCTCGGTTTGTCCCTGTTCCGGCGAGCTCCGGTGATCCCAGCTCGAGCCATTGCACCAACATCGTCGCCTTGCCTCTAGAAGACCGCCAACCGAAGGAATCGAGCTGCGGTACCCTGAAGCTCGAGATCCACCGTCATCTTCCCCGACGCCGATTTGAGCCACCGCCATCGATTTCTCCTTCTCTAGTGAGCCCCGCGCCATTTCCTTGCATGTCTGCCATCCCTAGGAAGCATATGACCTGGTGGACACCTTACCTCGGCCACAGATCGACTGAAGTGAGCTACCGCCGTGGAGCCGAGAGATTTCGCCGCCGCCGAGCCATTTTCTTTGTCACCGCAGACGACCAAGCATGGTCAGCCTCAGCAAGACCTTTGGTGAGCCCCCTGGAGCCCTTTAGAAGCACCTGCATGCACTAAGTCGCCCCAGGTGGAATCGCTATTCGATTTGCCGCAGCATCCCGAAGTACTCCGCCGCCTGCACCGTCTTCGCCGTCGATTCTGGCCACCGCCGGCGATGAGAAGACCACCGATGTGTTCACCGTGAACTCCTCTTCCTTTTCTCTTTTGGCCCCGACTGCAGCCGACGCCGCCATCGCCGCCGCCGCCGTCGACAAGCTCGCCGCCTCCGCTCGGCTTGCGCCTCCCCTGCTCTGGCTCGCTGGCATGTGGGCCAGGCTGGAGATAAATAAGAAAAAGAAAAGATTAAATGAACCGAATTACTTTCCAACAGAAAAATAGCCAAACTTTGTAAATCCATATCTTTTCCATTTTAACTCCTTTTTGAGTGAAACCAATTTTGTTAGTTCTGTAAACTTGTGAAATTTAATCCTGTCAAATAAAATATGACCACTTCTATACAGAAAATATCTATAAAATAATATGAATCAAAGTAACTTATTTTGTGCCTAGAAACTTGGAATATTTCTATAAAATCCATTATAACTCCTTTTGAGGTGAACCAAATTTCTATGGATTCATAAAAATATTCTATTTAATGTTATAAAATAAAAAGTGAGAATCTCTATGTAGGATTTTTCTCTAAAAATGAAAATACCCATTATATACCTCTTTATAACCTAGAAGTTTATAAATTTCTAGAAAATTCATCCTAACTGCTAAAAATATGAAACCACTTGTGTTTAACTCAGAAAATTATAATCTTTACTGTGGATAATTTTTTTTGACAAAACTATCTCCCAAAATAGACCTAAGTAATTTCTAACCCTCCTTTTTGATAAACTTGTAAAATTCACAACTAAATCATTTTAAATCAAATTTTAGTAAACTCAATTTTTGTTGGAACCAGTAGGTTATGCTCTCTTACATGAAAATACATGCTTTCTTGAAATCTTAATTAAAAATGTCAGTCAAATATAATAACTCAAGGTTACGATAAAATATTTACAAAACTGCCATTTTCAGCCTTTTCATCTTGTTATTTTTGTAACTCATAAACCGTAAAAAATTTTGAGGTTATTCTTTCACTAAAACTCACTTTAGAATGTGGCCTACCTACTGTATTTATCTCAGCATTTATTGATTATTTTTGCATAAGCATATTTAATTGATTCTTATTTGCATATCCGCTTTTTATCGGTAGATTCAGACAATTCGGAGTACGGTGAGCAAGAACCAGAAGTTGAGTATGAACCCTCACTGCAGCAAGGCAAGCATCTAAGCATATTGAACCTATACTTTCCATAAATTGATTTGTTTGCGAAGGAAATATCTATATGCATGTTTCGGTCTTGTTAAAAATGGGGAAAATGGGTAGAGTTTATATTACCCAATTGTATGCATTTCCATTCCTTGGCTATTGACTCCATGTTGTTACCTTGTCACCACTGGTTAAGGACTTTGGGATACTTTTATTTTACCGAATGCTTAGTCATGCTTATTTATAGACTTAGAAAAGTCCGATAGATGGAGCTATCGGTTCAAAACTAGTTTAAAGCGAATGGATGGGTTAAAATCTAAAAAGAATAACTTCTGATCCATAATTAATAATATGTTTGACTTGGACGGATGATAGGGCGATGACGGGATGGTGTTTTCCTGATGCACGTAGCTCCGTCTGGGTCGTTAAGGACAGAACATGTTGACGTCTATTTAAGCACCCTACGTACTTCCACATGGCGGGAGTGGGACGGCTTAACTAAGTAGCACGAGAGGCTGTTGCCATCTACGCCCGTTCGTCAGTCATGAGGAAGGGTATTCCTTTGGAGGACCTCGAGCGCGCTTGGTTAGGGACGGAGGTGCCTCCCGCGACGGTGAGCCCGCTTTAGTCACCCTGTGTGTGGAACTAAGTCGTCGGGGGCCCAGACGTGGTTTAGGTGGTTGGGGCTAAGCGTGGAAAAGGTTTTGTTGTGACCTCTAGTCCGCACTCAATGTGTAAAGTGTGGGTACCGACGGGTACGGATCAAACTAGAGTGTAGCCGTTTGGCTTCTATTACATCGTGTGGGTAAAGATGTACACCTCTGATCAGAGTAAGAACTATTCGAATAGCCGTGTCCACGGTTACGGACGAGCGCTTGATGTGTTCCTCAGTCATGTTAGCATCAAACTTGGGATATGTGGCTATGGGATTATGTTGTTATATCATGACTTAGGATAGTCATGGATGGATGAGTTTATATAAAAAGGTTTTGATGTTAAATATGGCTTGGTTTAGTCATGAAAAATGGTATGCTTGTGTAGCATATATAATTGGGCAATGGTGGTCCATGGATGATGATTAGAGCATGGTTTGTGCTTATTTTTACTTACATTTCAGAACTATAAGCTTGCTGTCCTAAATTTTCAGATTGAGCTATTTCACAATTGCTAATGTTTTAAATGTATTACTTGCTCAATAAAATCAGCTTTATGCAAAATCAGATCAACCTAGCCATACTCCTTGATGTAAAGACTAGCATTACTCCTTTGTTCTATTATTATTGCATAAGTCTAGCTGAGTACTTGTTGTACTCACGCTGCATATTTTCAGGTGAGGACAATGACAACATTGATGTGGTCTACTATTATCCCGCCGAGGGTGGCGAGGATAATATGTAGTCGAAGTTATGCTCTATCTCCAGTCGGTTGCCCTGTGGTTTGGTATGGCACCACTGGTTTTATCTTTTATGTTTATATTTTTCCGCTCTTATCTTTTGGATTACTTTGTGATGAATTAGGGTGTGAGCCCTCTATGTAATGTATATAACTCTGCTGCTCATTTATCCATATTTAGAGTACTTGTGATGTTTATCAATTGCTTGCGATGAAAGTGTGAAGTTAGTCGCTTTCCTGGGGACTAGCTGAACATGAATATGAATTTAGAAATGATGAGATGCATGGATGTTGGTTCAACCGTAGACCATGTCCCCAGAAGTGTGTATCGTGTTTGGTCGCCACCTTCGTGTGGTTTGATGGGCACACTTTGCTGTTTGGGACTGGTGAATCAACTCTCCAAATATCTCTTTATTTCTGAATTCGGCGTGTTGGATTTGTATTGTGAGTGGGTAAAGATTATGGTAAGGCTGCGATGACGATGGATGGTTATCGCATTTATTCGGTTTTATTCGAGACCCCATCCATCTAGATATTTCGCATTGTCATAATAATTACTCTCCATAATGCACTTCCGGGGTGCCCACAAATGATTTCTTTGAGTATTTTCTTGGGTATACTTTTTTGTGGCTCTATTAAGGGGAAAAAATCACAGGGTGTGACAAACCTACCCCCATTAAACATAATCTCGTCCTCGAGATTCGGAAGAGCTGGCGAAGAGGTGCGGATGGGCGGACTTCAATTCATCCTCTCGCTCCCAGGTAGCCTCTTCCTCGGAATGATGGCTCCACTGTACCTTGCAGAATCTAATCACCCTGCTCCTGGTGTTTCTTTCACTGATCTCAAAGATTCGGATTGGCCTCTCCACGTAAGTGAGGTCCTCTTGGATTTCGATCTTCTCCGGATCGGCTTGTTCTGCTAGTATCCTTAGACATTTCTTTAATTGGGACACGTGGAACACATCGTGTATGCCCGCCATTAAAACTGGAAGATCCAACTGATACGCGACTTCGCCTTTGCAAGCTAGGACCTGGTAGGGTCCCATGAAGCACGGCGCTAACTTTCCCTTTGTTTGAAACTGGTATGTGCCTCGGAGTGGAGTGACACGAAGGTACACGTAGTCTCCTTCAAAGCTTAGGTCTCTACGGCGGTTATCGGCATAGCTCTTCTATCTTGACTGGGCCGTCTTTAACCTTTTCCGGATAATGGCCACTTTCTCCTTAGCTTCCTTGAGTGCATTTGTCCCAAATACTTGGCGTTCGCCGATCTGATCCTAGAAGAGGGGTGTACGACACTTCCTTGCATACAAGGCTTCAAATGGTGCCATCTGCAAACTGGCTTGGTAACTGTTGTTGTACAAGAACTCCACGTAGGAAAGACTCTTATCCTAGGTCCCACCGAAGTCTAACACGCATGCTCTTAGCATGTCCTCCAATATTTGGTTGACTCTTTCCGTTTGCCCATCCGTCTATGGATGGTAGGCCGTGCTGAAATTTAGACGGGTCCCCAATTCTGCTTGTAGCTTCTGCCAAAATTTGGAGGTGAATTGGTTACCGCGGTCGGATACAATCCTTTTGGGAACCCCATGTAAACACATTATACGAGCCATGTAGAGTTCTGCCAGTCTCTTGCCTGAGTAAGTCATGTGCATCGGAATGAAATGGACGACCTTGGTGAGTCGATTAATGATCACCCAGATCGAATCATAACATGAAGATGTTCAGGGCAAACCTGTGATGAAGTCCATCTCGATCTCTTCCCATTTCTACTCCGGGACCTTGAGCGGTTGCAGGAGTCCTGTGGGCCGCTAATGTTCTGCTTTGACTGGCTGGCACACGTCGCAGAGTGCCACGAATTCCGCTATCTCTCTTCTCATGCTGGCCCACCAAAACTTTGTCTTGAGGTCTTGGTACATTTTAGTGCTTCCGGGGTAAATGGAGTGCTGCATCCCATGAGCTTCCCGGAGTATCAGGTCTTTGAGTTCCTTGTTTTCTGGGACGCATAACCATTCTCCCATCCAGACTGTCCCGTTTTCATCTTCCGTGAAGCCCTAAGCTTTTCCAACTCTCATGTTTTTCCTGAACTCTTTAATCTCTGGGTTGTTCGCTTGCTCCTCACGAACCTGATCGAAGAGTGTAGGTTGGGCCTCTAGGGTTGCCACGAATCCGGGGCCAACGATGCCCAGATTCAAGCGTTCGAAGTCTTGTTGAACTTCCTTGCATAGTGTCTCTGCTCGAGCAGCGTTACAGTAACTCTTCCTACTCAGAGCATCTGCTACCACATTGGCTTTGCCCGGGTGGAAGCGTATTCCTACGTCATAGTCTTTGATTAACTCCAGCCACCTTCTTTGACAAAGGTTCAGATCAGGCTGGGTGAATATATACTTTAGGCTCTTATGGTCCATATAGATCTCACTGCGGTTACTGATGAGGTAATGCTGCCAAATCTTCAAAGCATGAACCACTGCTGCCAGTTCTAGGTCGTGCGTCGGGTAGTTGCCCTCGTGGGGACGCAACTGGCAAGATGCGTAGGCTACGACTCTTCCCTCTTGCATTAGCATACATCCAAGCCCTTGGCGGGATGCGTCACAATACACTTGGACGTCCTTCTTGGGATCTGGCAAGATCAAGACTTGTGTAGACACTAACCTCCTTTTGAGCTCCTCAAAACTACGGTTGCACTTAGTTTTCTAGACAAACTTCACGTCTTTCTTTAGCAACTACGTCATGGGTCTCGCAATCTTCGAGAAGTTTTCGATGAACCGACGGTAATAACCCGCGAGTCCAAGGAATCTCCGTACTTGTGTCACTATCTTGGGCGGTTTCTAATTAGTAACTGATTCCACGTTCGTTGGGTCCATGGCAGCTCCCTGAGCGGTGATGACGTGCCCAAGGAACTGTACTTTGTTTAGTCAAAAGTCGCACTTACTAAACTTGGCATACAGCTAGTGCTCTCTTAGCTTCTCGAGAACCTACCAAAGGTGATGTTCATGTTCTTTCACTGACTTTGAGTAGATGAGGATGTCGTCGATGAAAACCACCACAAACTTATCCAGAAACTCCATGAACACCTTGTTGAGAAGCTGGTGCGTTCGTTAGTCCAAAGGACATAACGGTGCACTCGTACATCCCATACCGAGTGGTGAAGGCCGTCTTTGGGATATCCTCTTCTCGGATCCTTAGTTGGTGGTATCCTAATCGCAGGTCTATCTTGGAAAATATGGTGGCTCCCTCCAACTGGTCGAATAGATCATCAAGAGGATACTTTTTTTTGATTGTTACGTCATTTAGTGTGCGATAGTCCACACACATCCGCGCGATAGTCCATGCATATCCTCTTTGTTTTGTCTTTCTTTTCCACAAAAATGACCGGTGCACCCCAAGGTGATGTGCTTAGTCAGATGTAGCCTTTCTGTAGCAAATCGCCAACTTGCTTCTTGACTTTCGCCATCTTGTTTGGTGGCATTCTATAGAGCCTTTTATATATTGGGCCATTCCCGGTGCTAGATCTATCATGAACTTGATCTCTCTTTTTGGTGGCATTCCTGTTAGATCTTCTGGAAAAATGTTCGGATATTCCCTTACAATTGGAATATCTTCCACCTTTCTGTCTGGTTTCATTCCACTTTCAGGCTGTTCCTCAGCTGCAACTTGATTCAAACCTGCCTCCTGACTCTGTGGCACTAGTGATTTGAAGGTAACCACCTTTCCTTCCTGGCTGGTCACCGTAACGGTGCGGTTGGCATAGTTGATCACTCCTTTGTGCCGGGTCAACCAATCCATCCCTAGGATGACATCTAGGTCTTTGGATTCTAGGAGGATGAAATTGGCTAGAAAGGATGATCCTTGGATTTTTAGATTCACTGAGGGACTATAGTGAGATGTGGTCATGCGGTTCCTAGGGGTGTGGACCCGCATGGGGATCTTAAGTTCCACTACCTTTATCCCATGTGTCCCCACAAATTTCTTTGATATGAATGAATGCGTTGCACCAAAATCAAAAGGTACTGTTGCAGGGATTGAGTTCACGAGAAACGTACCCAATACCACTTCTGGTGCAGCTTGTGCCTCTTCTGTGGAGACGTGGTTAACACGCCCCTTGATCACAGGCTGGTTGGCGTTGGGGTACTGGGGAGCTGCAGGCTTGGCGCCAATGCGCTTTGGTTTCGAGCACTTGTTCGCGAAGTGGTCGGCTCGTTGCATTTGAAGCAAATGAGGATCTTTCCCCCACTGTCCTTTCTGGGCTATCCCTGCTAAGCTGGCGCCATTGGCGGGCGCGGAGAGGGGTGACAGTTGTGCTGCCTACTGCTGTTGCTGTTGCCCCTGAAGTGCCTGGGGTGGAATAGGCGCTGCTGGCGGACAGTCATGGTGGAAGTCCCACCCTGATGCCCTAGCATCACCCTGGGTCTCTAGTGTTGCCCTTGTTGTGCCCTGAACTGGGCCGCCTTTCGCTTGCGGTCCATCTTGTTGCGCTGGTCCTCCTAGCGGATCGCCTTATCCACCAACTTCTCGAAGTCGGGGTAGTCACTGAAGAGGAGTTGGTTGGTTAGCTCGTCGTCTAGCCCCTCCAGGAACTTCTCCTGTCTTTCCGCGTCAGTGCGGACATCCTCTGTAGCGTAGCGTGCTAGGCGGTTGAAGTCATGGAGGTATTCCGTGACGGTCTTGTTCCCCTGCACTAGTCCTCGGAATTCCCTCTTCTTTTGTGCCACAATACCTGCCGGAATTTGGGATTTTCGGAAGTTGTGGTAGAATTTCTCCTAGGTGACCTTGGTTCTGGTGGTGCGGGTCACAAAGAAATTGTCCCACCAAGCAGAGGTGGGACCCTAGAGCTGGTGCGTGGCGAAGGTGACGTTTTCTTGCTCGTTGCATTGGAGAAGGTTGAGTTTCTTCTCAATTGCCAACAGCCAGTCATTGGTGTCCATGGGGTTGGTGGTGCTCGAGAACGTGGGTGGTCTGACCCTTAAGAACTCGGGCAGCTTGGACTGGGTAGCTGTTCGCACCAAAAACCACCGGGTGTGCCAAGAAGCTTGTTGATGATCTGGTTTGATGCGATTGAACATACGAAGGCCTGGGAGATCTGCTTAGCTCCAGTGCAGGTCCTAAATTGTTGAGGTTCGTAGGCGTGCCAGTCAATTTGACCCCGCAATTGACAAGGAGATGAAGAAATTTGATTACTGATCCAATCGGCCAGTAAGCCGATACGGATTCCTTCCAGCCGATCGCCGCTATGCTCGTGCCCGGGCCCTCGCCTGTACTCGCGCCCGGGTCTCGTGCTCGGGTTCTCGCTCCCAGGTCCTCGCTTGTGCTCGTGCCCGGGTCAGCAGCAACTGCACATCGGCTATCGGCCGATACGGTCTGATGTAGGCTCCTTGTAGCCGATGGCCGATGGCACCTGTGTATCGGCTAGGAAACTGATAACACTATAGATAAATGGATAAGCTGTCAGTATAACATGTGCATCGGCTAGAAGCCGATGATAAAATAGATAGGCAGAATAGTGAACTAGCTGACTGCCAAGGAAACACATGTGCATCGGCTAGAGAACCGATGATAATATAGATGACCAAAATAGTAAAGATAATACAGTCGGCTTTATAAAAAGATAACCTATCGGCTAAGCACTCCGATAGAACGTCGCATACACACCGATCGGCTCGACAAGGATAAATCTATTATTATCGATCTAGTAGTTCAAACCTAACTGATGCAGCACAGATCGATAATAGTAAAGGAACCTCAACAAACCGATAGATCTAATGCAACTGTGATG
Source organism: Oryza meyeriana var. granulata (assembly GCA_003991445.1). NCBI lineage: Eukaryota > Viridiplantae > Streptophyta > Magnoliopsida > Poales > Poaceae > Oryza > Oryza meyeriana. The sequence continues at coordinate 73,318 of RYFJ01001299.1, forward strand.
TAATAAGATAACTTATCGGCTATACATTCCGATAAAACACTTGCGCAAAAAACATCAACCTAGCAGGAACAACTTATCGCGACAGTTTAGTAGGTCGGACCCAACCGATGCAGCACAAACTGACGATAAGCTACTCCCAGTAAGCTGATAAGATCTACGCACGCGTGATGTGATATACCTGATAGGCCTAAGAGATCGAACCGAACCGATGCAGCCGTAGACAAAGCAGATATATCGTGGTAAGCCGGCTACCATATACCGACTAGAATATCGGACCTAACCGAGGAAGTCCTAGCCGATTGGTAGCCGGGGTAACGAGACTTACCCTCTCGCTGGAGTTCGGACCTAACCGATGCAGCCCGGCTCGAGAAGCAAGAACCCGTTGGTAAAGGGTGGCGATGCGCCGAATTGTATTGATCGTTGAGATAGTTGACAAGGTCCCCGGGCATACGTATATATACCCCCGAGTTACAAGAGTCCTTATAGGACACGGCACACAACTTCCTATCTATAAAAGGAAAACTAACAAGCCCTGATCGGATACGAGATCAGGTTTTCCTAAAAATTATCAAAACTACCTAATTTATAGATAAGGTAATTAACTGCCATAGCGTGGTCTTCACGATTCCTTCCCGAATCCGGCTTCTTCTGGATTAGCTCTCAACAATTGATATCACTTCTTTCCTTAACCGAGTCCGACGCGAACCGTGCCAAATTTTGGCGTTAACAGTAGCAGTGGGTGGGATATGAGCTTGCTGGTGTTGCTGTTGCAGATTGTTCTGCTGCATTTGCTGCATCATTATTGCCACCATCTTGTTCTGATTGGCCGAAACCTGAGCGAGTGTCGGGTTCTCAGGTAACGGTGGTGGCACGTGGTTGGGGGCCCCATTGTTCTGTGGTGCCCCATCTTGCTGATTGGTTGCACTGGTGTCACTGGTAGCGTGGGCACCGGTCCTGGTGTTCACCATCTGAAAGGGAATGGAAGTGGAAGGGAAGAAGAAAAACATGCGGCTCAAAACCAGGAGTGGTAATTAAGTGACTGAATTAAATTAACTGAGGTGCACAATTTAGAAACATAACAAAAGCAGTTCAACTACTAATTAGGATAGTCATACCACAAAACAGATGGTATGAGCCACCGACTAACCCCAAAGCAAACATTCTAACATTACAACTAACATGAAAGCAAACTAAGAAAACGACGAAAGCTAGGGACGACGCCTCTAGTGCTCTGAGCGGCTCTTGCGGTCGTCCAAGTCGTACCACGGCTCCAGCTCATCGCCCACCTCGTTGTCAGAGTAGTTCCTAGAACCACTCATGTAGTCCTTGATGCTACGCGACGACGAACTGGCCTCACTGCGGGTGCGGGATCCACTGAAGGAGCTGCTGTCGTCAATGGAGGTAAAGCCCCCGTGGATGCTGGTGCCATCCTAGGAGCTATTGTCACTCGATGACACACTGATTGTGCCGTCGGCTGGTGCTGACGCTGGAGCTGGTGCTGGTGCGGGGACTGGCAGTACATGTGGCCCGTTCCTGGGGGCCAACTGAATACGCACCAGAGGAAGGGTCCTCTTTCTTGGGGTTAAACGGATCCTAGCCCCACCTGGCGGCTGCTGACCCTTCAGCTCCGTGACCTCCTTCTTTAGGCGATCGACCTAGTTCTAGAGACCAATAATGGTCATCCTATTGGTGTCCTCCCTGACGTGGGCCGTATGCACCCAGTTGGCGTGCATGTAGTCCATGGCCCACAAGGCTTGCCTCATGTGGACGATGGTGGTGTCATTTTCCGCATCTACCTGCTGGAAAGTGTTGTACATCTGGTAGTGATTCCAGCTGGGGAGGTAGCGGTAGGCCGTGGTGCGGAGGGTGGAGTGGTGCCTGTGGCATAGCTCTCCAGTCAGGCAGAAAGCGGCATCCTGGCAGGTGTGGTCAAAGGTACGCCCACCGATCTCTATCTCCATAGCTGGCAGGAGATACTGTTTGCCTAGCAGCTCCAAGCAAACACGGTGTAGGAGCTCGCCCTCCAGTGGCTCCATTGCGGTGTACTCTGGGGAGTGACTGTACCCCAAAGTGAAACTCATCATCCTAAGCTCCTCCACAAAATCTCCCATCTCTACTCCATGCTGGTTAGGAAGGCTATCCATCTATAGAAGACAAGGAGGGGGAATCAATGTATGCTCAGATCCAAATAGAATAAACGATAAATAATTTGGAATTAAACAACAATTTTATGCATGAAATAATTTTTGCATGTTCAATATTAAGAAATCGATAGAATAATATGACCGAATAAAATAATGCCAAATTAATTTAAATAATAATTGTAAAGTGATTAGGAAAGTTTTGTACATGTCTTCAGTTAAATATCGCCCCCAATTGACTAATATTTTCCCAAAATTTGGACATACCTGACGCGGCTGTCGAATAAATCCCCATTCCAACTTGACCTAACTCAAAAATTTCAGTCAAATAAAGACCAAGATTTTATCCCAAACCGAGAATAAATCCCCAATTTTCCCGAAACAACTCTAAGTGCAAAAAGGCATATTCAGATGAGAAGTTTCAGAGGGCTCTTAGGGTTTCCATTTAGTTGATCCTACAGTCAAGTTTGGCTCTGATACCAACTTGTAAAGCCTAGAAATTCACAGCCAGAATTCTGAACATTCCTGTGTATTAAATCTTTGTCCAAAAAAGCCAAGGTACACAATACTAAGTTGCCATACAGAGTACGTCTTACAAACAGAATAAAATTATCATACATTAATGTAGTGGAAAATGATAAAGAAAGCCTATAAACAACTAGCCACGTGGAGGCTTCCATTCCACAGGTAGCACGATGGCGGATCCAGCCTAGTCCTCCTGACAATCCTCATCGGACAGATACTCCATCTCTAAGAGGGGGAAAAGGAGTAAGACTGAGTACCACCCATAGTACTCAATAAGTCACACCCACAATTATGCACAATGCACGGGAGACAAAGATAGGCTCTGGGTTTATTTACGTAAAAGCAGTTGCAAACAATAGTGGTTCGCAAATGGGTAAAAAGGTAATTTAATTAAGCAGTATTAATCCATCACCGATCAACGCTACACCACGTTGACCAATCTTTATTTCCTCGACTTTTCACAATCTCAAGAATTCACATCAATCGGCTTCCCGAGCCAAAGCATTTTCTCCGGACTTCCCAAGTCCTGCTGTCCACGACAGCCAAGCCATTTCATCGAACCTCCAGGGATTATTTGTATAGTTTGGAATTAAATGGCATGGTGACCTCTAGGGATTATTTAAGAGGGGTTTCTTGAGGATTTTTCCAAGGGAGTTTGAGTTTGAAATTTGTATTTGAACTTAGATAATCTTAGGGAGTCAAGTGCAGGGATTTGAAGGATAGGCTCAATTTCAAATTAAGGTCATAGTTTGAATTGCGGTCGCTTATAGAGATTTCCGAGGGGGAATAATCCAGGAGGTCAATGATGGAGAAAGCTTATATATGTATATGTATATGTATATGTATATACACATGTGCAAACGGGTATGTTTCTCCATATAGGCTTAAAGGTGGAAATAATGGTGAGACAGGGGTGGGAGGTTGATACAGGTATATATATGCATGTTGAGGGAAGAATTTCGAATAGGGGTTTGAGGGGGAGAAAACAAAAGTATTTAGGGTTCCGACTCGGAACTTTGGAATGGATACTGAAGCGGGGATTCTGAGAAACGATTTGAGGGACTTTGCCATCAGGGTTTTAGGAGCGATGTCCGGATACGATGATTTGACATCGCAGATTATTTTGGAACAGAAGTTTTTGAGAGGAAGGATTTCGAAATCAAGGCAAAGAGACAAACTGAGATCCATGGCACAACATACAACATGCACACAAGAATCGAAATTTTCACGAAATTTTCACGGGTAGTTTTTAGCAAAATATCGTTTAATGTCTCGCTAAAAGCAGGGCGTTACAAACCTTCCCCCTTACAAAAATCTCGTCCTCGAGATTTGAAGGCGGATAGAACAAAAGAGAACAAAAGGGAAACTTTAGATTCCTTCATTGCTTCGGTCACTTCAGATCTTTCGTTTGGTCAACTTGCAAACTCTGCCTCAAACTGTCAGTTGATCTGCTTAGCTAGGGTGATCAATTCTGATCAAGACATTTATGTAGATTTTTGTGTGTTTGCGCATAATAACAGCCGTCAGAATTTCGTTTTGGAGAGGATTTCACGACGATTTCTTGAAGGCTCATGAAGACTTAGAGTAAGGCAAGTCACCTTTGATCAATCGAGCCTATAATTGAAATTTAAATTATTTTGATTGCGAAAATTCATCGATAAGCGTGTACTGATCTGTTTGGTCCCATCTACGAGTTAGACTGGTGGACCTACCCAACCTTGCTGCATTAAATACTTCCTTGATGATTGAAATACCTTGTTCCCTTGTAACCACCGCTTCCACGCCTCGGTATGCATGCACTCTTGTGCGTGTGCCGACAATTGCCCTTCAAACTTAAAATTTGATAAACTTCTTGGGTAAAACTTGGTTTTACAAAACGTTTAAAAAACCCGACACCTGGGTCGGTGCCTTGTGAAAGAAAAATGAGTTTCAAAAATGGAGATTCGCGACACAAGGTCGGTCCGGTGTGTGTGATGCCTATGTGGTCGCCTTAAGGACCGATTCCTTCGGAATTTTATCCGAGCATATGACAATACAACCACATGGGTGATATGGGATAACCCTGGTAAGTAACTAGCCTCTCAAGGACGCCTTGCATGCCATTTGGATTGTGGATTGTGCGAGAGGGCGTCGGGGATGCCTCCTAGGTTCCTGGCACAGCATAGTCTCGGACCTACCTTGTTGTTGGTCTCGAGGACCCCTCCAGTTGGCATGGGGTAACCTGGGATGGTTTGGGAAATGCCTTGTCGCGAAAACCTCTACGTCACCAAATCGTACCCAATCAGTATGAGCTGGTGACTAGAGTAAGTCGCGTCCTAGGACTAGCACACAAGAATCAAAATTTTCACGGGTAGTTTTTAGCAAAATATCATTTAACATCTTACTGAAAGCGGGGCGTTACACCGTTGCCCATGCTGGCTTGTGGTATGCATGAATAACTGCTCAAGGGGTTCCCGTGAACCGGTCCTTAACTACCATGGGTGTGACCAGCAAAACCATACACTCACAGTCCACCATTGAGGTCAGATTTTATTTATGTAAGTATCCATATCCAAAATTCCATCCTCCGACATAAAGTTAAACAATAAATGTAATAACAAGTATTTACTTCTAAGGTGAGCTAGTTGATTCTAAGCATGGCTAAGCTTCTTGGAAATATTTCCTAGTCATAATGTTACCCAGGTTACTAAGGAATGGGGGTCATCAAATTAAGGTATTCATCTAAATACATATTGGTTGTATTCCCATGCAACATGAAATAATAAAAACATGCGAGGTTATTTAAATAAAACAAAGCATTTGGCATAAATTGGGTGCAAAATGATCAAAAACACGATCTAACTTGCCTTGCTCCGGCTCTGCGAACTCTGCAACGACCTCGTAGTACAAGGAAGGGTCGGACACTGTAACGACCCGTTTTTCTTTTCCCGCTAGTCTTCTTTTTCCCGAGCTCCCCTCCTATCCTGTCAGCTGTGCCCCAGTTTTCCTCCCTGGCCAGCCGACTACCTTCTCCCTTGAGCCGAGTAGATTGCTACTCAATCCTTGTATCCGGCCCTTATCCTTGTCTTACTCGGACCCCTTTGCTGCCGAGTGAGCACTGTGATGTGGCCGACTACCTTGTTGAGACCTGTTGTCTCTTTGTTTCCCGAGTTGCACCCCACCCGCTGGACGCCGACTACCGAAGTGGAGAAGAACCAATCTTCACCTGCCCTCAGCACCACTTGGACCGATGGACAATAACCTGCAGCATCGCTTGGACCAGTGGTCAGTCCGAAGCCCGGTCCGTGAGATTTCTCCAACCTGCCCTAGCCTTGACCTTAATGTCTCGTCGCAGCTACAGTGCCTGCCAACTCCTCTGACCAGTTGGACTCCAAAGTCACTTCCTGTCATATCCCTGTCAGTTCATCTTGACTTCCTTGCTCCACCCGTTGCCCAGTTCCACCGTGCCTCAACCTTGCACATCGGCTATATATATGGCCAACCGTGCCCCTTCTTCCCTTGTTTTGCAAACCGGCCAGCTCCAGCTCTGCTAAGTTTTCATCCTCTCAAGCTTTGGAGCTCTGTCGCCTGGTTCGCAAGCCTGGTTCAGCCGACTGCCCCCTTTTCTGCAGCCGACTACTTCTTGATCCTTTTCTTGGTGTTTTAACCCTCCTGCTTATCAGTGTTTCTTTCTGCTTGTTCAGAACCTGAACCGGTGGACGATCCAGAAGCCGCCTTCGCCGAAGAAGACCCCTCCTTGGAACAAGGCAAGCCTCTTTGATCATATTGTTTCCCATATATGCAAAACTATGTTGCTTGGAAAATATATGCATGCTTAGTTTACACCTTTTTAAACTGTTGGCCTCGGCTTTGCAAGCGCAACCGATGGACCTACCCAGTAGTAGCACTTATTGGTAGGATGTTGTTATATTCTCCCTTGAAGAGCCCCACAAATGGCACGCTAGCATCTTATCTGAGGATACGATGCCGAGTAGAATGGCTTAGCTCTGCAACGTTGTTTGTCGTTGGGAAAAACATTGGGTTTTACCAAACTGATTGAAAAACCCGGTACTCCGTGTATCGGCGTGTTTGTGAAACAAATAAAGTTGTGAAAATCTTGATATACAGAGACAGTGCCTGTGTGGCTTGGCTGTGTATTATCATTAAGGACTGATTCCCATAGCGTAGATTTGTTTGCCAGTGATTTGTGAAAAGTGTTGGATGGAAAGGGAACCGTGACCAGAGTTTGCCGAGTAAGCAAACGGAAGGCCTGTGTGGCCAGAAACGGATCTGTGTGGTCCGGGGTGTTAAGCACCATAAACAAGTGTATGAAAAAGTAAACAGGATGAAGATCATGCCCCCGGGTTGTAGCCAGGGCGGCAGTTGTACAGATGTCTTCGGGTTGTAGCCAGAAGACGGATTGATCATGCTCCCGGGTTGTAGCCAGGGCAGCAGATTGATCAGGCTCCCGGGTTGTAGCCAGGGCAGCAGTGTTCGAGCCCCCGGGTTGTAGCCAGGGCGGCGACTTAGCTAGCTGGTTGTAGCCAGCCTAGCGGGCATTTAGTGCCATGAACAGGCTCCCGGGTTGTAGCCAGGGCAGCAGTGTTCGAGCCCCCCGGGTTGTAGCCAGGCGGCGACTTAGCTAGCTGTTGTAGCCAGCCTAGCGGGCATTAGTGCCATGATCATGCTCCGGGTTGTAGCCAGGCAGCGATGATGAGCCCCCGGGTTGTAGCCAGGGCGGCCGACTAGCTAGCTGGTTGAAGCCAGTGTAGCGGGCATCAAGTGCCACAGCTGAGATTTGGTTGTAGCCGAGTCTCAGGGTCAACGAGTGGTTGTAGCTACTCGGGAAGTACAGGACCAGCAAATACGAAGTAAAAGATGATAAGAACATATATGTTTATGCTTGATTCATTAAGTGGCGAGTTGTTGAAAAGCAACTTGCGGAATGGATAGGGGCGTGAGCCTCTGTCCGACAACAAAAATTTAAGCTCACTAGTGTTTGCAAAGAAAAGAGTTTCTTAAGGCAATTTTTGCAAATGAACCTTTGGCCTTTCTGTCTGACCGACATGGCATCATTTCCGGCTTGCTGAGTACGAAAGTACTCACCTTGTTCATATATATGTATAGTAGGTTTTGGAGAAGAAGACGAAGATCCGACTGCTGCCGAGTTCTTCCAAGACCAGGCCGACTACGAAGACTTCTGAAGGTTTCGAGCCTAGTTCCCAACCGAGCCTGTGGAGTAGTTTTTGCCCAGCTTCCGCCCTGTTCTGCTGTTTCGTTAGTTTACCTGTTGATTATTTTGCCCATTCCGGGTCTGTCCTGGATGGATCTCCTTGTACATATATGTAAGTACTCTGTTTATGTATTATTGTAACTCTGTGTTGTATCATTGTTGTGCGTACCCGACTACTGATCCTGGGATCGGGTGCCTTATGCACATGGTGGCCTTCCACCTAGTCGGGAGGCGCCACAGACACGTTGGTTTCTAAAGCAACCAAAGCACAAACAATTAAAAACAGTACATATGATCACTGAAACATGAGCTAAAAGTATTTTTAATGGATTCTTGACATTTTTCTAGATTTAAGAAAATTTGAATGAAATTAATCGGAGCTCGTATGAATTAGTTATGAAATTTTTAGAGGTTCTTTGTGTTTTTACTATACAAAAATAATTCCTACTTGATTTATTGCGCATTAATCCGGAATTATGGCGTCAGCGAACCGGGAGACTGGCGCCGATGGCGGGCCCCACCGGTCAGCGACACCCGGGAGGATGGCGCACAATGGACTGCGTCCACCACGGCCTGGCGGAATCAGGCCACATGGCTGCCGACGTGGCAGCCACGGCGGACCAAGGGGCCAACGTGGCGCCGACATGGCGAGGCACGGGCGCCCGCAATGGGCGCCACGCGGCCGGCCCCGATCTACCCCGAGGTAGATCGGATGGTCGAGAACAAAAGGGGCTCGGCCCCCACCAGCGCAGCCACGCCGCGGTGGGGCGAGCGGCGGAGGAGTAGAGGAAATGAATGGGTGCCTCACCGAGGATTGACGACGGCCGGAGAACGGCGAACCATGGCGAGGAAGAAAAGTTGGCGGCGGCAAAGCTTTGGGATGGCGACGCCGACGGGGTTCTAGCGGTGCAAAGAGGCGACGGAGGTGCGGACGAGGTGTGGGAGGTCCTGGCGACAGTGTAGAGCGGGTTAGGGAAGGGAATGCCTGAACGAAACGGCGAAATTCCGCAGCCGACGGCCGGCGGAGGTACTTACCGAAGGGGACAATGGGGAGCACAGGCCTCCAGGGGCGAAGGGGGTCGTGGCGGTGGCGGCCTAGGCGCTCCATAGTGCAGCGAAGTTGACGGTGCCGACAGGTGAGCGCGGCAGTGACAGCAACGGCAACAGTTCTCAGCTAGACTTGGTGAAACACGGCGGCGGCTTGGGTTCACGGCATGCGAGGGGTTAGGATGCACGGGGAGCTCGGGTATTCGAGGGAAAAGGAGCGGGGGGAGCCCGGTGGGGGTTTAAGTAGGCACGGGAGCGGGAGATCGTGGTCGAGAAGGCTGAATTTCTTGAAATCATGGATGGTGGCCATGGCGGTTTGGGGCGGAATCCACTCGAGATCGTGGGTGAGAGGATTGGGAGACGTGGGGGAACAGCTAGATGACCGAGTCCGCGAGGTTTGAACTGAGAGCGAGGGCGCACAGGCTAGGGGTGAGGCGCAAATCGGACGGCAGGCGGGATTTTCCCCTCCGGCCGATTTGGCCGGAGCTTAGGGACGAGTCCGACATGTGGGGCCCCGGTCCCACATGTCGGCGAGAGGGAGAGAGGGGCGCGGCGCGGGCGAGCAAGACTGATGGGCAAGGCCCGGTTGGCAGAGGAAGAGAGCGAGGGAGGTGCGCGCCGTGCGGGCCTGAGGGCAGGCCAAGCATAGTGATAGGCCATGGCCCGGGAGAGAATAAAAAAGAAAAAGAGGGAAAGGGAAGGGAAAAAGGAATTTCCAGGAGCTTTTTAATTCCGATAACACATTTTGAATTATTAAAAATACTCCCAGTGCTCTAAAAATTCCAGTAAAAATCCTATTAATGTATTTTGGCAAGAGAAATACAAGAAAAATATTCTCAGCCATGGTAGATTGATATTTTGTATTTTCACCATTAATTAATTCCCATTGTCTTGATTAAATGATTTCTTTGAGTATTTTCTTGGATATACTTTTGTGTGGCTCTATTAAGGGGAAAAAAATCTCAGGGTGTGACACTTACTACCTCCATCAACGTCATCTCTAGCTTCCCCTTCCTCCATGAGTGTGTGCCGATGTTATCCATTTTCTTGCCTCCGGAGTTACAACATGGATTTCTTCCTCATCTCCGGTGCATGCGGTGAGTGCCATCCGATTTGCTTAATCCACCTATTAACCTCACGCTCACATTTGCTCCAACTTTCTATTCCATCCGCCGCCTCTCCCTTAACAACTCTTTAGCACCTTGCCATATTTGGACCTACCACTTGGCCACCTTTTTTTAACTACTTGGCCACCTCCTTCCAACCCGGGGAACTCCCTATCTTTTACGAGTTCATTGGAGATAGGGATTGAGGAGTTTGGTGGAGCACGAATAGAGAACCAAATTAAAAGATCCAAACACTAAAGGATTTTGCCCTCAAATTAAGAGTAAATTTTTGCTGACGGTGCATAAACTTATGAGATCGGTAAAATCTAGTATATAAACTTGCAACTGCTCGTTTTGTTTTACACGAACTTGTGTGATGCATAAGCAACCAAGACTAAAACATCATACTGCAGCTAATCTTGCTGAGTTCAATTGCTCAATTAAGGCGCCACACGTAGGCACGCTTTTGTATACAGTGAATTACCAATAGATGTCAACGGGAAGAACATCTCCAAAAAGAAGAAATTCTCAACAGAAATCATAGCATTAGGAAAGATGAACATGATATTCGCCCTATGGACTAGAATACTTACTGTGCGTGCCTAGTGTCGTCCTAACAAGCATCGAGCCTTTCATGCTATATCAACATTAAGATCCGTGAATGTAGGTGTGGCAGCAGCTCAACATTTTTTTTTCACCAGAGCCTTTCACGCTTATGCAAATCAAGAAGAAAATCAAGAAAATGTATCAACACAAGCATTTTTTTAACATGTATATTGTAGGGTAAATTTAATTATGTCAATATGTTGCGATCAAGGCCGATTCTATAGTTTTAAGGGCCCTAGACAAACTCGACACTATAGGTGCTTTAGTCTAAATTGTTAGAATGTGCAGCCTATCCCATCAACCATGGGATATCCAGATTAGATTGGGCTTGCTACATCACAAACCCAATCGAAGTCATAACTTTAGGTCATTGGCCTACACAACTCTAAAAACTAAAATGATAGGCGAGGACTGCCACTACCTTTTTTAAGTTGTGGTCCACATCATCAATTACTGATGTGAAACTAAACCCAACAGAAATATTTATTTTACTTGTAAAATATACTTTATAAATTATTAATCCTCTAAAGTGACACAAATACACTTGCAAGAGTTGACTCGCAATACGATCTTAATTTTTGATAAATAATGTTGATACTATAATAGAAAAACTAAAAGAACAATAAAATAAAAGTAGTATTCATAAGAGAAAAAAAAACAAAAACGAGAACTAACATCTAACACCTGAAATTATGAAAAAAAAAAACAATAAGTACTTTAAAAAAAATCATAATCTGTTAACTAACTAATTGGTTATCATCATTACCTAATTTTTGGATTTAAAAAATCTAGTGTGTACCTTGAGACAACAAAATCTTCAGGTTCAGGCAATCAAAATCAGGTGTCGCTGCTATGCCTGCGCTGAGCCTGGGCATCGATCATTGCCTGCATGTGCCTTTGCTCTACGCTACCGCTGCTCTGCCTCAGTGCACGGCCTTGGCGCCGATGCTGCCTGCTAGCGCTAGGAGAGGACCGAGAGGCGAGAGCCAAGACGAAGAGAAGTTGGCGGCGAGTCGCTCAGCAATCGGGACTCCACGACGCACGATGGGATCACAAGTCGGGAGTCGAGTCGCGTCACAGGCAGAAAGGTAGTAGGCTGCAGCAGGGCTGCGCTGCTCCGCCCCGCCCCCGTACCATATTTTGTTGGGCCTCCGTCCGCTATGGGACCTAGTTAGTCGCACCTTCCACCTAGATCCAGAGCCAGATCTGGTTTTCGTACTTACGTATATGTCGAATATTTAATGATTTTGTACTTCTAAACAACTAACACTCTCTCTATTTTTTTTATTGGACATTGATTTTAAACTAACCAATCTCAAATAAATAAAAAATGGAGGGAGCAGGAACTGTTGAAAATCTAGTCAAAATTGATATATTTTAATCCAGAAATTCATTAGAATAATCGTGACAATTATGTGTATAAGTGATCCGCTACTTGTGCTAAACATGAATATGTTGATAATAAACATTACATCTACTAACATGTTTAACACAAAAAATAAGCACCAGAATATAGCCAGAAGAGAGGCCATTGTCAGGAACACTGGATTCAGATGCGTTGGTGTGGTGTTGTTGTTTTGGTCAGTCGACATGGTTATCGGTGTAGTCGAACAGGTCGATGCAGTGGCGGACAGTAGTAGAAAGAAGATGAAGAAGCAGTTGCGTCGAGGAAGCGCTCCCCAAAAACTTGATCGCCCGCCTACCCATACAGGTACTCAAGCGAATGGAGTTTCGGAAAAGCCAAAGGGACAGGCAGCCGAAGATCCACTAAAAAATAATGAGAACCATTCTCTCGTTAGCTTCCTATGTGAGACTAATCCTTTTTCACCTAGCATTAATTGTGGGTCTTGGAATTTTCCTAGGCTTAAATGGGCCAAGCCCAATTAAAACTAACAATCCCCACTAAATTTTAAGGCTCATAAGAAATACTCTTAGTCTATTGTTGTTTGACATACCAGTGTTTCGGTGGAGACTGTTAAGTTAAACTTCTATCTAGAAAAGAGACTATACTTATCCACAACTGAACAATGGACTATGCCTTAAATTGATAGCTTTGTGCAGACAAGTTTTAACCAATTCCTTGACTGATACTACGCTGCCTAAAGCATCCCCTCTGTTTGGAGCGTATATGTCATACTCCTGATCTATTCATGAGTATCTAGAGATCATCCAAATCTCATAGATTGTGACCAACAGTCGAACTCATATAGGTGTGTTCCTTCTAAGATATTCTGTAGGCCAACATCTCTGCTTAAACAAGCCACTTGGATCACATTGAGGTATAAACCAACCTGCCATACAGAATAGGAGAATAGTGCATCAACAAAGAAATGAGCTTTTAAGGGATTCTCCTCCCAGCCAACCAATAGCTTGTTTTAGCATCCTACTTCATGAGATCTCCGATCACATAGGGCAGGTTACCATTATGGTGTGACTCACGTGGGTCTCAAGCCTATCTCACTCGATGCACTGTCTATCACATTACGTGATAGTCCCTTAATGAACTGGTCTGCCAGATTTTTGGTCGTCTGGACATGCCTATTACTCTAGAGTTTTTCAGCTTTCTAACAAGTTTCAGTCACCTTTTTACATACCTAGATGACTTCATATTGTCCTTAGAACTGTTCACTTTAATAATCACCGTCTGATTATCACAGTTCAACAAGATAGCCGGTACCGGTTTTTTAACCAACGATAAATCCATAAGGAGTTCACGAAGCCACTCGGCCTCAACATTGATAGTGTCTAACGCTGTAAATTATGCTTCCATTGTTTACCTCGTTAAGATGGTCTGCTTGCAAGACTTCTAAGAAATAGAACCACTTCCAAGTGTGAATACATATCCACTTGTGGCTTTAAACTCATCAATATCAGAAATCCAATTTGAATCACTGTAGCCCTCCACTACCCTTGGGTACCCAATATAGTAAATGTCATAGCTCATAGTGCTTTTTAGATAGCGCATTTCTCTCTCAAGAGCACGCCAATAATCATCTCCCGGATTTGAAACAAACCAATTCAACTTGCTCACGGCAAATGAGATGTCAGGCCTCGTAGCACTAGCCAAATACATCAGTGAACCAATGATCTGGGAGTATCTCAATTGATCTCTTGTTATTCTTCGTTTTTCCTCAATAACACACTAGGATCATAAGTAGTAGAAACAGGCTTGCAGTCACTATAACCAAAGCGACTCAAGATCTTTTTCACATAGTGAGATTGCAAGAGTGTAACCCCACCATCACCTCCTCTCAGTAGCTTAATGTTAAGAATCACATCAGCCACTCCCAAATCTTTCATCTCAAAGTTCTTGGACAGAAAGTTCTTGACCTCCTCAATCACATTAAGGTTGGTCCCAAAAATCAATATGTCATCGACATACAAGCACAAGATCACTCCCTCTCCCCCACCATAGCAATAATACACACATCTGTCAGCTTTATTTATAACAAAGCCAGTAGATATCAAAGTTCTGTCGAACTTCTCATACTATTGCTTAGGTGCTTGCTTAAGACCATACAAAGACTTCAACAATTTACATACCATTTCTTCTTGACCTTCTACTACAAATCCGTCTAGCTGATCCATATAGATCTCCTTCTCCAACTCTCCAGTTAGGAAAGCTGTCTTAAGGTCCATCTGATGAATGAGAAGACCATGAGAGGCTACCAAAGCAAGTAGCACTCGAATTGTGGTCAATCGAGCAAGAGGTGAGTAAGTGTCGAAAAAGTCCTCACCTTCTTTTTGAGTATAACCCTTGGCCACAAGTCTTGCCTTGTACTTTTCAATCGTATCATCAGGCCTAAGCTTTTTCTTGAAAACCTATTTACATCCTACAGGTTTACACCCATAAGGACGATCAATGACCTCCCAAGTTTCATTAGCCATAATAGAATCCATGTCACTCCGTACCGCTTCCTTCCAATAGTCTGCGTCAGGAGATGAGTATGCCTCTTCTATGGTTCTTGGAGTGTCATCCATAAGATATACAATGTAGTCATCATTAAAAGACTTTGCAGTCCTCTGTCTCTTACTCTTTCGACTAACTACAGTGTTATCCTCCTCAAGATTTTTCACAAGTGTTTGTTCATCATGTTCTATCGGCACAAAAGAATCAAGGGATAAAATAAGTTCTTGACTAGATGAGCTAGGTACTTTTTTCATAGAAAATTTATTCTCAAAAAATGTAGCATCTCTGGACTCTATGATTGTACCAACACGCATGTCAGGTACTCTAGAATTTATAGTTAAAAACCTATAACCCACGTTGTGGATAGCATAACCAAGAAAGACACAATCTACGGTTTTCGTTCCAAGTTTGTGCTTTTTGATTATTGGCACATTAACTTTGGCCAAACATCCTCAAGTGCGTAAGTATGAGAGAGTCAACCTTTTCTTTTCCCATTCCTCGAATGGTGTTACTTCTTTGTTCTTTGTAGGAACTCAATACAGGACATGACATGCAGTCAATATAGCCTCACCCCGCCATTCCTTGGAAAGTCCCTTAGTGTCTAACATAGTGTTAACCAAATCAGTTAGAGTGTGGTTCTTTCTTTTGGCAACCCCGTTTGATTGGGGCGAATAGGAAGGCGTCTTCTCATGAATAATGCCAAGTTACTCACAGAATAAAGTAAACTCATGTGAAAATACTCTCCACCACGATCCGATCTTAACTGTTTGACTTTTCTCTCAAGTTGGTTTTCTACCTCAGCCTTATAGATCTTAAAATAATGCAATACTTCATTTTTTGTTTTCAATAGTACACATAGCGAAATCTAGTACAATCATCCATAAACGTCATGAAATATTTCTTTCCCCCTTTGGTCAGCACGCCGTTCATCTCGCACAAATCGGTATGAACAAGTTCTAATGGTGTCAAATTCCTTTCCTCCGTTGCCTTATGAGGCTTGCAAGGTTGTTTTGATTGAACATATGTATGGCATTTAGAACCTTTGACCAAATTGAACTTCGGGATTAAACTCATGTTAGCTAAGCGCGTCATACAACCAAAATTAATGTGACAGTCGAAAATGCCAAACATTAGACTTATCATTATTACTCACATGGTTCACAACTTTATTACAAGCATCATTCAGAGAAAAGCGGAACAAGCCTTTGCTCTCATACCCTTTACCAACAAATGTACTATACTTTGATACGACAAATTTATTGGACTCAAACACAAGTTTAAAACCATCTCTACACGGTAGAGAGCCGCTAACGAGATTTTTCTTTATTGAGGGGACATGCTGCATGTTCTTTAGCTGCACGGTCTTTCCCGTAGTAACCTTCAGATCGACCGTACCAATATCATAAACAGCTACATGTGATCCGTTCCCCATCAACAAGGAGAAACCTCTGCTGACCTGATAAGATGAAAACATGGAAATATCAGCACACATATGAATATTAGCATCAGTATCAACCCACCATCCAGGTGAATGAAAACAGAAAGAACTACAGGTAAAAACTTACCGTACCCCGATGTTCCTCCAGTCTCGCTAATAACCATGTTGACGAACCTCTTCTGCTTATCCTTGCGGTCTGGACAATCCTTGGCCCAATGGCCAGAATCACCACACACAAAGCAGTTGTCCTTTCCCTTGCCCTTCTTCTTCTTAAAAGTGGTATTACCCTTGGGCTTGACATCAGGCTTGTTCTTCTTCTTGTGGGAGGCTTGAGGGTTCTTCTTCTGCACCAAATTAGTGCTAGAACCTCCCTTAATTCTCTTGCCACGAGTGTCTTTTGCCCCCGCCTTCTCTTCAACACCCAAGGAGCAAATGAGATCAGTAACACGGAACTCTTGTCTCTTGTGGTTCAGAGAAGTGGCAGTTTGGCAATAATGCCACCTGCCACAAACTTGTTCAGCAACTCGTAACTGTTGTTCTCTAGTTCTTTTGCCAGCACCTAAATCTCATGAGCCTGTTCTACTACAGAACGGTCATCGATCATCTTGTAGTCATAGAACTGCTCCATGAGATACAACCCACTGCCAACATCAGAAACTCTGAACTTGGCCTCGAGTGCGTCTCACATCTATTTGCCCGTAGGCATATGCATATACACGTCCACTATGTTGTCACCCAGCATGCTAATCAGTGCACCTCGAAATAGGCAATCAGCCGCCTCGAACTTGTGCTCCTCCTCAGGGGTAGGAGGCGGTTCAGTAGGCTTGCCTTGTGCAACACAAAAGCACTGCATGGCCGTCAACCACAGTAGCACACGTGCCTTCCATCTCTTATAGTTGGAACTATCAAATGGAGGGTGTGGCTTAAGTGACGCAGCAAAACCAACTACCGAAAAAGACCTATCAAGTTTTTAGATTGTTGAAAATCAAGTCAAAATTTGGTATATTTTTGTGGAGGCCATGGGCCCCAGGTACCTCATGAGAAGCTATTGAGCCACTCGGACAGAGGGTGGGCCTAACCATGTAATTAGGGATACAATAGGACTAGGCATACATAACCCTATACGACAAGGAAAGGATATAGTTCTGGTCGGGCACGTTGTATTCCTAGAGGGAAATCTCTTGGCCGGAGTCCGACTGGGATCCCTACTCTGTAACGCTGTCCCTCGGTATATAAGAGGAGGCAGGACGCCCCTTGAGGGCATATCGAAATCTCACCAGAGAAACCTCAAAGGCAATATATCACAACTGGACGTAGGGTATTACCTCATCTCGAGGGCCTGAACCAGTATCAATTGTTCGTATTCCTTTGCAGTCCATCAAGTTTAGGTCTCACGAGTAGTCCCATATTATTATTGCCGATATAAAACATCGACAGTTAGCGCGTCAAGTAGGGGCATTGGTGAGATCATCTTCCACAAGCCTGATGGACTCAACCACCAGAGTCGACGACATCAACTTCTTCTCCGAGGAAACAATCACCTTCAGGAGCCTCGACTTCATCGCCGACAAGTTCGGCAACCTCACCCTGTCTAACACGGATCTGTTCCGATCGGCCAGGAATTAAGCCGACTCTGCGCCAGTCGGCCCACTTAATGCCGCAGCAACCCTCGTCGACATGCTGCTGCAATCTTCAACATGCTCGGGTCTTGAGACAACTCTTTCTTTCGGTATTCAACTCGGACTCGGCCTCGAGCCAGCGAGATCGGGCTAAGAAAGGAAGAGATCATTAATCTCCCGTTCGGACTTGGCGATGCCGCGGATATTCTCAATCAACATCCGATGCGACAAACCCAATCCCCTAGAGTTCAACTTGGATACGGCCTAGAGCTGCTTGAGATTGGATCTAGGGAGGTCGGAGTTGTGATTACCCCCATCAACTACACTAATTCCGACTCCAAGTCGGACAACAGTTCTGCAAGCTTCTCCCCGCCCCGCGAAGTCTTCAAGACATCCAAGGGCTCTACTCCCACTCAGGAGGCACGCCGACTATGCGAGCAGTAAGAGGAGAAGGCCCGCCGACTGCGAAAACAACAGGAGGAAGAAGCAAGATGCCTGCACACCGAGCATGACGCCCACAACGATGATTTGCACAGGGCTGGATGGACTGCTTAACAACAAATCCTCCAAACCCGAGTCGGCGACCACGACGTCTTCGTAACGCCTCAGCAAAATGTCGTGGTTGCTACAACCCTACTGGACACGCTCCAATTTAGGCCTGATCACCAGGCCACCCCGACTATAGCAAGGATAAAAGCCATGATCACCGCTGCTTCATGTTAGCAACACCAACAGTCAGGCGATACCCTCATCCGCCTCGAAACGACGCCGAGCGGCCGGCTCAAGTCAGCCGCACACGGAGCACGCCAGACGTCACTCGGCAACCCCAACAATGACCGGTGGCGTCGACATCAAAACAACCATCGGGACAACCAGGATCTCCGAGGCCGACTACGACGTGATCTCCGGCAAGACATCAACGCACAGCGCCGCGAACACGAGGAAGATGAGCGGCGCCGACTAGAAGACAAGAATGAGCGCTTCGGCCTTCACCACAAGCGGTTTCGCCGTTGTAGTCAGAGTCGGAGTCCTCATGCAGATGAAGGAGTACCGGCCTTCACTCAGAAGCTGCAACAGGTCGACTGGCCGTCGGGTTTTAAGCCAACTAGAATCGAGAAGTATGACGGAAAGACCAATCCCGAGTCTTGGCTCATGGTCTACACTTTGGCAATCTGAGCAACTAGAGGAGATCACAAGGCCATGGCTAACTACCTCCTAGTCGCTCTAGCCGACTTGGCGAGGACATGGCTAACAGGACTCCCAAAAAGGTCAATCGGCTCCTGGGGAGAACTCCGGGAACGCTTTATCGTCAACTTCTAGAGAACTTATGAGAGGCCATCTTTTGAGCACGATCTATATTAGTTGCACCAAAGGAAGAACGAGTCTCTTCGCGAGTTCATCAAGAGGTTTTCTGAGAAGCGGAATTCAATCCCAATGATCAAGGACGAGGTCATCATCACCGCCTTCTGCAAGGGAGTCAAAGATGCCCCGTTCATTGCCAAGTTCACTCGAAAACCTCCCGCTTCTGTCAAGGCTCTTTTTGATATGGCGAACAAGTGCGCCGACCCAGCCGACGCGGTCGCTCAGGCTCTCGATGACAAAAAAGAGCCCCAGCAGAAAGACAAGAAAGGCAACGACAAGCCAACACAGAACAAGTTCGGCAACCGCAAGCGAAAGTCGGATAACGTGGTGGCTACCGTGGAGCGTACTTGGCCGCAACCCCCGAGGATTAACGAATACCAAAAAGTGATGAAGGGGCCATGCCCCTTTCATCCAAAGGGCAAGCACGCGGCTAAGGACTGCTTCATGCTCAAGAAGTTTGCTTCTGAGCAAGCTTCAACATCTAGCACCGATAAAAACAAGGACAAGCCAGATTCAGGCGAAGCCGGCGATTACCAAGACCCTCAGGCTGAGCTCAACCACATCTTCGGAGGGCCGACTACGTACGAGTCCAAGAGGAAATAGAAGCTAACAGCACGCGAAGTCAACTCGATCTCTGCAGCAGACGCCCCCCAATACTTGCGCTGGTCAGAAACGCCAATCACGTTTGACCACGCAGATCATCCCGATCGGGTTACTCATCCAGGACGCTATCCACTCGTCCTGGACCCGGTCATCAGGAGCATCAAACTGAAGAAGGTTCTCATTGATGGAGGCAGTGCTCTCAACATTCTGTTCGCCAAGACGCTGGACGAGATGAAGATTCCTCGTTCAGAGCTACGGCCGAGTACAGCGCCTTTCCACAGGGTAACCCTCAGCCTGTCTTCTACTCCACTTAGATAGATAACTCTGCCAGTTACTTTTGGCACGCGGGATAACTTTCGCACCGAGAATATCTGTTTTGAGGTTGCCAACTTCGAGACTGCGTACCATGCGATACTCGGATGGCCGGCACTAGCCAAATTCATGGCAGTGCCGCATTACACCTACATGATGGTCAAGATTCTAGGACCAGCCAGAGTTCTTTCTCTTCGCAGCGATGTCAAGCAAGCCTTCACCTACGACAAGGAGAGCTGTGAGCTGGCTCAATCTCATGAAGCGGCAGTCAGGCGCAACAGCATCCGGCAAGCCGCTACAACTGCAAGCGAGGACGATCAAGCTCCGGCAAGAAAAGCAGCCAAGTCGGAAATTTCAGCGGACTCTGACACGAAGAAGATCCCCCTGGACCCTTTCGACCCCTCTAAAACTGCTCTTGTCAAGACCGGACTCGACCCCAAATAAGAAGACATGCCCGTCACCTTCCTCCAAGCAAACAGGGATATCTTTGCTTAGAAACCTTCCGACATGCCTAGTGTACCAAGAGAGGTGATCGAGCATTCCCTCAACTAGGGCTGAAAAAGGTTGGAAATGATCGGAAAAACTCTTAAATCATTTCCATTTCCATATTTTGTATTCAAAATCAGAATCGGAAACGGTAATATCAGAAATGAAAATGGCTTTGGAAAATTCAGAAACATCGGAAACGGAGTTGCTCGGTCGGAAATTCATCGATATTGGTCGGACATCCATGAATTTGGATCGGAAATAACTTTACCTCACATGTGATGTCTAGAGTAACTCATATAATTACTAAACATAATAATAGCGATGTCACATAATAATTAGGAAATAGAGGACAAGTGACATACCTTGACTTGAAGATGGAAGTGCGGATGCATCCCCTATAATGAGAGCACGGCTATCCTCATCGGCCATGGGCATTGGGCGGCTGGCAGTGTGGCGACCGAACCACGGAGGAGCAGCCTGCAGCCGGTCCGGGGAGGCCGAGGGGGCGCCGGGCAGGAGGGCAGGCAGAGCGGTGGGGGCGTCGGGCAGGCAAAGCGCCGGGCAGGAAGAGCGGCAGGCAGAGCGGCGGGGACGTCGGGCAGGTAGAGCGCCGGGCCGTCGGGGCGGTGGACGAGAGGCTGGCGGGGTGCCGAACAGGAGGGGGTGGCGGGGTGGGGCACTGGCGACGGCGGAGGCCGGCGGGCGGCGGACGGGGGGCGGCAGCGGGGTGGGGCGCTGGCGCGGCGGAGGCCGACGGGGCGGCGGACGGAAGGGCGGCAGGGCGGTGGACGGGAGGGCGGCGGCGGGGTGGGGCACTCGGCGGCGGCGGAGGCCGGCGGGGCGGCGGACGGGAGGCCAGCGGTGCGGCGGACAGGAGGCCGGCAGCGGATTCGGCGGAGGCTGGCGGGGTGGCGCAGGAGGCTGAGTGAAAGGCAGAGAGAGACTGAGCGAGGGGATGAGGTGAGAAGCAGTTCTAGGGTAAATTTCCGAATCAGTACAATCGGTAAATTTTCGAATAAATATGGTAAACTTCGATAACGGTTGGTAAACTGCTGAAATCATTTTCGATACTATTTCCGAGACCCCGGTACCGTTTTTCGGATCATTTTCGACCAGTACCGAAAAAAAAGGAAAACGGTCGGTAAAATCTGGAAAATGGCGTCGGTCGGTTCGGAAATTTTACCGACCATTTGCAGCCCTACCCTCAACGTCAAGCCGGATGCTAAGCCAGTGAAACAACAGCTACGGTGCTTCGCACAGGACCGCAAAGATGCTATTCGGGTGGAGATAACGAAGCTCCTCGTAGTCAGGTTCATCAAAGAGGTCTACCACCCGGATTAGCTGGCAAACCCAGTCTTGGTCCAGAAGAAGACTGGTAAATGGCGTATGTGCGTTGACTACACCGACTTGAATAAAGTGTTCCCCAAAGATCCATTTGGTCTACCCAGAATAGATCACGTAGTGGATTCAACAACGGGATGCAAACTTCTTAGCTTTCTTGACTGTTACTCGGGATATCACCAAATCAGCTTGAAGGAGGAGGACTCCTGAAGACTTCTTTCATCATGCCGTTTGGAGCATACTGCTATATCACTATGCTGTTCGGGTTGAAAAACGCTGGAGCAACGAGCAATTCAGTGGTGTTTACACACTCAACTCGGGCGCAATGTGGAGCATATCTCGATGATGTGGTGATCAAGCCAAAGTCCAAAGAAGACCTTATAGCCGACTTAAGAAACTTTCCAAAGCCTTTGGAGATTCAAGATGAAGTTGAATTTGGAAAAATGCGCTTTCTGTGTACCGTATGGAAAGCTACTCGGCTTCATCATATCGCATCGAGGCATCGAGACCAATCCAGAGAAAATCAACGCTATCATGAACATGGCACCCCCAACTAGCCAGAAGGACGTCCAGAAGCTGATAGGCTGCATGGCGGCACTTAGCTAATTCATCTCTCGACTTGGTGAACGAGACATGCCCTTTTTTAAACTATTGAAGAAAGCGGACAATTTTCAATGGACACCCAAAGCCCAGCAAGCCTTCGAAAATTTTAAAAAATTTCTCACATCACCACCAGTGTTAGCATCACCTATGCCCTAGGAGCCACTAATGTTATACTTGGCGGCAACCACTTAGGTAGTTAGCACGGTCCTGGTAGTCGAGCGATCAGAGCCAGGTCATATACAGAAAATTCAACGGCCAGTCTACTTCGTCAGCAAGGTCCTAGCCGACTCCAAGATGAGATATCCTCAAATCCAGAAGCTATTATAGGGCCTACTCATCACTGTCCGGAAGTTGGTGCACTATTTTCAGTCACATCAAGTCACCGCTGTTACATCGTATCCACTCGGGGACGTCCTACACAATTGTAAGGCCACTGGCAGAATAGCTAAATGGGCACTCGAGTTGATGGCGTTTGACATCATTTTTCAACCACAGACAGTAATCAAATCTCAAGCTCTAGCCGACTTTGTGGCCGAATGGACAAAAACAAGCTAGAGTACTACACGATGTACTTCGACAGTTCTCTACGGATCGGCAGCGCGGGGGCTGGCGTTGTGTTAACGTCACCCACTGGCAAAAACTCAAGTATGTCCTCCAGATTCACTTTTCGGCTTCCCACAATGTCGCCGAGTATGAAGCACTCATCCACAGACTCCGCATTGCCATATCACTTGGCATCCGTCGACTGGTTGTGCGCGGAGATTCTCAACTCGTGGTTAGCCAAGTCATGAAAGACTGGACATGTCTCAACAATACTATGGCGGCATATTGTCCGAAGGTTAGAAAGCTGGAAAACAAATTCAACGGACTGGAGATAACTCATGTATTACGACAATACAACGATGCTACAGATGAATTGCCCAACATGGGATCCAAATGAGAAATGGTCCCGACTGGGATTTTTGTTGAACAACTACTGGAGCCATCAGTCAAGAAGAAACCAGTGCTTGAACAGTCGGGGGCTGAACCTACCCCGGCAACAAATGAAGTACTAATCATCTCTCAAGATTGGCGGACTCCAGTTCTCAAATTCCTATTGGACGACGAACTCCAGAAGAACACAGTGAAGCCAAACGGATCAAGTGTCAAAACAAATATTTCCTTATAGTCAGAGAAGACCTGTACCGCAGAAGCGCATCTGGGGTCCTCATGCACTGCGTCACACTAAAGGAGGGCAAGTAGATTCTGCAATCGATCCACTCAGATATCTATGGCAACCATGTCGCATCCAGGACGTTAGTCGGAAAGGCTTACAGGCAGGGTTTTTTCTGGCTGACTACAGCAACAGATGCTAAAGATATAGTTCGCACATGTGAGGGATGCCAATTCTATGCAAGACCAACACATCTTCCAACTCAAGAACTTCAAACAATTCCAATCTCTTCGCCCTTTGTAATTTGGGGGCTCGATATAGTCGGGCCATTCAAAAAAGCGCCAGGAGGGTTCACATACTTGTTCGTCACAGTGGATAAATTTACAAAGTGGATTGAGGCAAAACCCGTTGCTACCATAACAGCGGCATGAACAAAGGACTTCATCATGAGTATTTTATACCAATTTAGGGTTCCTAACCACATCATAACGGACAACAGTACTCAGTTCACGGGCGGCGTATTTCAAGATTTCTGTGACGATTTCAGCATCAAGATCTGTTATGCTTCTGTGGCACACCCACGAACTAATGGGCAAGTCAAGCATGCTAATGGCATAGTCCTACAAGGTATCAAGGCTAGGGTGTTCGACCGACTACAACCATATGTAGAGCGGTGGGTACAAGAACTCTCATCCGTTCTCTGGTCTTAAAAACCACGGTTAGTTGGGCAACAGGGCAATCCCCTTTCTTCCTAGTCTATGGTGCTGAGACCGTGTTACCAACCAAGTTGGAGTTCGGCTCTCCGTGAGTTCGGGCCAACTCAGAAGACAAATCCAACGAAGACTGATTGGTTGAACTCGATTAGTTGGAGGAAGCTAGAGACATCACAATTATCTAGTCGGCAAGGTATCTACAAGGCCTACGTCATTATCACAGTCAAAATGTTCGTGGCCGCACCTTTTTGGTGGGTGATCTCATCTTGAGAAAAATACAAACCACCCAAGACAGGCATAAACTATCCCCTTTGTAGGAAGGGCCGTTCATTATCGCTGAGGTGACACGTCTAGGCGCCTACCGACTGAAGACTGAAGATGGTGTCCTAGTCAGCAACTCATGGAATATAGAATAGCTACGTCCTTTCTATACTTGAGTCTTGTATTTTCTCTATACATATGTATATAGATTTTTTTTCTCTGACTCACTACATCGCTTGTTTCAACCGAGTAATGAGTCAGGGGGCTGCATGTATTATGTGCCTTGATTAATAAAATCCGAACTTATTTTAGCTAAGTTATAAAGTTTTACAGCGATTATGTTATGTTTGCCCGAGTATAGCTTTTAGAAGTGAATAATTTTTCAAGTTCCTATCGATCTACTCGGTGCAGACTATGTAGTCGGGTAAAGCTAATGATGACTAAGAAAAAGCATTGTACATATATTTACAAATGTCTTTACAAAAGTTATATACACCGACTGCATAATTGTTTGGTTTCTACATACCCAGATCTTTTGCTATCGCCTCCGCAGTCGGCCTCGCTTGGCTGATCAACTCCACTGCTTCTTCGGGTGTTGTCTCCTCGGCAAAACCCTCACCGATGGCCTCGATATCTACCCTAGGGTTGATCGATTTGGTCATGGCAAGGGTTTGGGCAACGCCGATAGCAACACGCTTATCTGAGTACTTTTTCAAGATGCTCGGGGCTTCTCTTAGGCGTGTTTGCACCTGGGAGACAGTGCTGGAGCTGGTCCCAACATGGTGAGGCTCCATAATATCAAGGAACCCTTTTACGGATTCGACAAGAATTTCCCGCGACTCCTTGACAACTTTGATCTCCTTTGCAAAGGTGTTAAACTGGATCTGGGCATTGGCTTTTGAAGCTGTTCAGATGCATCAACAAGTATACTTGTTAGCCAAAACATGCAGTCGGAGCGACAATAAAACGGATTAAGGTTATTGTCAGGTAGGAGACTTACTAGCATAGTCGGTCTCCACCTTGGCTTTGACCTTCTCCAATTCGGCTTTGGACTTCTCCATCTCCTTCAGCTTGTTCTCTTGTTGTTTTTCTCCTCTGCCTAGGCCTTAACTCGGCTTCGAGGCTGCAAATCAGAACAGCAAGAACTCGAGATTGCAATCAGAAGACTCAACAAAAGACAATCGGGAATCAACAAAGCTGGAAGATATACTCGGGATTTACTCGGGAAGATAACACAGAAGACTTACTTTTGATCTTTTCGGCTAGAGCCCACTTTTCATCCCTGAGCTTGTCAACTGCTCCCCTCAGCCATGTTTCCTTCTCCTGGCTAGTCCGCTCCAGGTCGTCCTTAGCAACTTGGAGCTAGCTCAGTCGTTGGAGATGGGGGGCGAGGTGGGTCAGAACCTTGTTCATTTTCTCTAAACGATCGACAATCTTCAGCTCAAGGCAAAACAGAGCAAAACAGAGTCAAAATGCAAAGTACCAGGTCAAATGGGAACTGTCCAGAATTCAACGCGGCAAGACTTCTACATATCTGGACTCCCCTGGAGCGGCAAATTGCAGCACGTAGAAGGATTTCGTGCTCCCTTGATGCTGCTGTTCGTCGTGCTCATAGCTCTCCGCACTCCCTCGGGGATGACCCAATGAACGTTTCGGGAAGTTGTCGGAAAAACCGGGGCTTCAAGCCTGGGGAGGTCCACTTCATCAGAAGACGACGAAGAAATTGTTGGAGATGAGGTCCCAGCTCCAAACTCAGCAGCTATAGGGCTTCAGTGACTTGCTCGGGGCTAGACATGACTTCAGCACTCGCCCTTGGTCGGCCGCGCTAGTGTCCTGCTGTCGGGACTGTTTCAGCTTCTATAGCTAGGGTAGCCTCTGCTTAGCAGATGAACTGTCAGTACTGGCTCGCTAGGGTCGGCTCGGTGACAGGAGCGGTTGGCATAGTGCCCTTGGGATCTATGTCAACTCACTTCCTATACAATATGACAAATATCAAGGCACTATCACTTCATTCAAGATTCTTGGAAGATTGAATATTGCTTACCTCTTGGAAGTCTTGAACTTCCACGAGGGGGCTCCAGAAGATATCGGCGGTGGAGAGCTGCTGGCTATCGGGCCAGTCGGCACGGCAGTCGGCGGTGGCGATTTACCTCCAGTCGGCTCTGTTTCTGGTGCAACCAACTGGGGCATCGAGGTACTCAGCAATGCCGTCCTTGGGATCGATGTTGCTAATCTCGTACTCAGCGGCACCAGCCTTGGTCTCGATGTTGCTGGACTCAATGTTGCTGAGTTCGGCGGTACTGGCCTTGGCCTCGATGTTGCTAGCCTTGGACTTGGAGAAGATGGTCTCAGGCTTGGCAACCTGGGGGCTAAACTGGCAAGGTCTTTGATCTTCAGGCTCCTCGGTGCTACGCTCGGCTTGCTTGCTCTTTTCTTACCCAGATCTTCAATGGGTTTCTTCCCAGCCCTCTTGGAGCTGGGTTGGGCAGCAGAAGGGCTAGCCAGCATCTTCTTCGTTTTGGTGGCCGACAGGGTTTGGAGAGTCATCATCAAAATCCTCACAGTCCTGCAAATGTTTCAACAATACACATCATACATTGCAGAGCAATCCAAGACAGATATCCACAGACATTCATCACAAATGGATAGCAATTCAACATCAGTTTTTCAGGATTACCTGTGGCCAAGGCCTTTTCTGGCTATAGGCCGTGGTGGCGCGCTCTGCGTCTTCTGTCTCCACTACCCCGTTGACGAAAAAACCGAGCAAGGTATCGGTCACCTTGTTCATATCGGTTAAGTCCAGGTATTCTCGGCTGGGATCATTTTTGCCCTGATAATCCCAACTGAAATGACTTCTCAGCTTCAAAGGTCTGGTGCGGCAGTTCAAGAAACATCTTGCTACCCAGGGACCAGTCAACCCCGAGCTCTTTAGCACATCTATTTTCTCCACCAACTGGTATACTTGGCCCATCTCTTCATAGCTTGGCACAGAAGACTAGCTGGGCAGAACCACCGTGAAGAACCAGTGAAAGGGGACAGAGAAGGTTCAAGATTGGAACAGTAGAACCATTCTCTATGCCAGCCCTTGAGGGAGGTTTTCAAAGGAACATGAAGATAGATCTTTTTCATTTCATTCCTGAGTTGGAGACCGGCTCCCCCAATCACTTGGACTTTTTTTTGGATGGCTAGGCATGATATGAACAAATATCAGAAGAGATTAAAATGAGCTTCACCCTAGAAAAGCTTCGCACAATGTAACGAAGATGGAGATTTGCAGGATAGAGTTGGGATTCAGATTCACCAACTCTAATTGATAGAAGGACAAAAGTTGGCGAAAGAAATTCGAAAAGGGAAGGGCAAGACCACAATGAAAGAAAGAGGTGAAGGCGATGGTCTCATCAGATCGGGGCGCCGGCATAGATTCCCCCTTCGGCGATACGCCAATGGATGACTTCTTGTCGCTACAGTATTAGTTGTTCCTTCAAGTACTTCAGCTTCGTCGAACCGCAGTCCGAAACCAGCCAAGCTTCCGCGGACATCTCCAAGATCTTGAGCGAAGCTCTCGTCATTGCTGGGAATGAGAAGATTTGGGGGAAATTGAAGACTTGGGATGGATGCGGCGAAGTGGAATCACGTGAGTTTTGAGTAGGAGACGCTGGTTATGGCAAACCCTAGCGAGGCAAAGCGCGAAATTTTGGCGCGGAAGCTGGAAGACGAAACGATTGGCAGATTGGAGAAGATGAGGGAATCTTTTCTCTCTCTCCTCGCTTTTATTGAGCCTGTGCTGATAAGTGGGCTTGGGCCGACTAATTTGGTACCGGGCCACAAGATATGAGTTTCTAAATAACATGCTCTATTGGGCCGCTCGCTGGCTGTGTTAAAATTACAGTGCAGATGCTATTTACAGAAACTGATTAAATAATCAGATATGCTTCATGAAAGCCTAATTGCTGGACACATGTGTTCAAGTATCTACATTATTTACCTGGTATTAACGATACATCCTTATGAGGATCGACAGCTGGTCTCCATTAAAATTGGGGATGCAGGTATCTCTCAAATACACCTGACCACCTATTGGGTTAAAATCCATAAGGTGGTACTCGGCTTACATGCTTAGCCACTAATTGCCATGAGCAAAAATTATTCTAGCTAACATGATGCTGAAGAGTCTACATACCGTGTAGTATACTACTCGAAAAAGGCTAAAAGGTTAAAGATCTTTGACTTTATGTTTAACTGTTTTACAATTAAGCACAAAGTCGGGGGCTACACCTAATAGATGCGCCTATTCAATGCACACTATTTATATTTTTACATGAAACCCTTCATAGCCTCGTTGCTAGCTACATGAAGCAGACTCGAGAAGAAGCACTCGGACAAAGAGTACTCAGAAGCAATGCACTCGAAAATTTTTCACCATGGAGAATGAGCACTCGGTATTAGCTGTGACTCAACTATGAAAGTCTCCAGGGCTGCTGTGGAGGCCATGGGCCCCGGGTACCTCATGAGAAGCTATTGGACCACTCGGACAGAGTGTGCGCCTAATCTTGTAATTAGGAATATAATAGGACTTGACATACATAACCCTGTATGACAAGGAAATGATATAATCCTAGTCAGACACATTGTATTCCTAGAGAGAAATCCTTGTCGAAGTTCACTGGGATTCCTACTCTGTAACCTATCCCTGGTATATAAGGGAGCAGGCGCCCTGAGGGCATATCGAATCTCACAGAGAAACCTCAAAAGCAATACACCACAACTGACGTAGGGTATTAACTCATCTCGAGGGTAAACCAGTATAAATGTTCGTGTTCCTTTGCAGGCCATCAAAATTTTAATCTCACAATAGCCCCATATTATTATTGCCGATATAAAATATCGACAATTTTAATCCAAAAATTCATTAGAATAATCGTGACAATTATATGCATGAGTGATCCGCTACTTGTGCTAAACATGAATATGTTAACAATAAACATATTATTACCTAAACATGTTTAACACACAAACGATCAATGAGCATCAACAAACATGTCCCAGAAGAAACCGAAGCCATGCCAGAAACCACGAGATCCGGAATCGTTGTGTGTTATTTCTGGTCATCACATGGTTGCGATGTATCGAACAATCAGCGAGGGCAACAATAAGTAGAGAAAAGAGAACATATCGTCCGCCTACCCGTACAATACTCAGAGACAGGGAGCCTAGGAATAACATAGACGACCTAATGACCCAGACGTTGCTGGTAATAAACAGTCGACATTCATTCCACTAAAAAATAATGAGAGTAGAACGTGATTCAACACGCCCGCCACACGCCCGGCCCGGCACGCGCGCATGTGGTGGCCTTCATCCGTCATCTAACATCAAACAGGTGCACACAAGTCGCAATATTTAAGTGAACTATTCTCTTGTTAGTTCCCATTCTTTTCCACCAACATAATTATGTCCTTGAAATTCTATGATTAAATGGAGCCAAGCCCCAATTAAAACTAACAGGAACCAGCTAATTATGATCTCATCGTGAACCTGAACCTAAAAGCTTTGCTCTGTTCTGCTCTGCTGTGGTAATGATTTAAACAAGTGAAGGTACTTGTAGCTTTGTGACTTGTTGGATAACTTTGATCATCCTGAACCTGAACCTAAAAGCTTTTCTCTGTTCTGTTCTCCTGTGGTAATAATGATTTAAACAAGTGAAGGTACTTGTAGCTTTGTGACTTGTATAACTTTGTCGCTGCCTGCACCTGCCGTGACCATCATAGTTCTGATTGATATGGCAGTGGTTTTTTTGTTGGCATGAATATTATTAGATAGAAGCGACACAATTAAGTGGTATCTACGTCAGCAAAAAAACATGTACTCCCTCAGTTGTTTATTACAATACGTATTAACTTTTTTCTAAATTAAACTTCTTTAAATTTGACTAAACTTAAAAAGATTTAACTTTAAAAAAATCAAAACGTGTTACAATATGAGACACGGAGGAGGTATAATAGAAATTTGCACTAGCAAAAACCAACATCATTTTAAACAAGGAGGGGTGGTGTTTCCCAGTCGAGAAAAATTTGAAGGGCTAAAAACGGGCTCAGAATTAACGTTGCTGGGTCCAAAGCCCAACAGGCCGCCACTGGCGTTAAGTCGAACGCGACGCGGACTCAAATTCCCAGAATAAGAGCAGCAGGCTCGCCCGATCCGAGACCCAACCCAACCACCCAACGTCCCAGCCCGACCAGCCCAGACCCCATCGCCTTCGGCTCCCGACCGCGCGGATCGACGGCGCCGACGCGCCCCATGGCCTCCTCGCCCGCCGGCCGCGGCAGCGGAGGCGCCGGGCAAAAGGCGAGCGTGCAAGGCGGCGAACCGTCGGATTTGGCGGCGGCGGTGGAGGAGGAGGAGGGCGTGCGCTGCGAGCATCTGTCTGACGGACGCGCGCCGGCGGTGGCGGGGAGCTCGACTGCTGCGCCACCACTTCTGCTTCGTCTGCATCATGGCGTGGGCGCGGGTCGAGTCGCGGTGCCCCTTCTGCAAGGCCCGCTTCCGCACCATCCGCCGCCCGCCCGTCCCCGGCCGCTTCCCCTCCGAGCGCCTCGTCGCCGTCGGCGAGCGCAACCAGGTCTAGTGCCCTAATCTAAACATTTATTACGATCAGTTGCCTATTATTACGCACAATTCGGCAATTTTAGTGCTACTTTGCAAAGCTCTGTTTGGCACTGTTGTACATACACCTTTCTACTTTACCATTTTTGGACATGATAATTAATTGGGACTTTTTTTGCTAAGCCATAGCAACAAAAATTTACTGTAATTTGTAAATATTCTATATTCATGTAACCCTCTAGATTTCTCATCGTAGCATGTCATGGTTACTGCAATCTAGTCCTTGAAGGCTTCAATGATTGTACCATGACGCTAATAAGTCGTTGCTTGCTCTACTATTATGTGTTACTTTTGCTCTGTTTGTTAGGACACCAAGAATTCTTACAAGACTGATGTGTTGTTTCTTTCACCAGGCGTGCAATCCTTCGGGCAATCAGAACAGTGCTGATCTTTATGCCAACACCAGCTGCAGCATATGTAGCCTCTCCAATGATGATGAACTGATGCTGCTGTGCGAGCTCTGTGATTCTGCCATGCACACTTACTGTGTCGGCCTAGGCACTGACATTCCTGAGGGTGACTGGTTCTGTATGGACTGCACGACAGCCAAGGAGGAGCATTCAAGGTGTGAGATCGACAATGACAATTCTGGCGATCATGGTGAATTTAAAATCACCATTGAAGTTCCAATAGCTGATCCAGTTGCTGCTCCTTCCATTTCGGATATCGTGGATGAGGGTTACCCTCCGAGTTTAGTTCGGAGGACAAGTGTGCAGAGCACTAGGCCTTCCATTTCTGATCCGGTTCCTTCCATTTATGATATTGTGGATGACGATTACACCACAATTCCAATAGGCAGGGTCAATGCAAGGAGCACTAGGCTGGACAGAAGGGCTGAGCATTTGCCATCACAGAGTGTCCCAGTTGGATCTCAATGTCCTGAATCTCCTCAGGAGCGAGAAAATGGTCAGCTGTTGTCGCAGGCCCATTCTCGCTTTGAGTCTGAGAGAGCTAGAACACTGTGTAATTCTCGCAACCTTAGTAGCCGTATAAGGGAACTGCGTGAGAACTGGGATGCTCTTCGTGCAGGTACCATTGGGTTTGCAACACATATACACAACAGTAGAAGGGGAAATGGTACTGGATCCGTTTCTATTACAGAGCATCAGCGATGTGCCACGCATACAATCAACAGTAGCCAAAATGGTTCTGGTACTTCTGATATTGACGAACGTCATCAGTCCTCAACAACCAACATAGAGATGGCCGCTTCCTCATCTGGCCATGCTAGCAAAATTTCACCTAAGGATGGTCGTGATGTCCATAAGGCATGGAAAATGCTAGAAATAGCAAAATTATCTGGTGGAAAGAAGAAACCTAACAAGCCTTCCTCCCCCAACTCCAGTGTTACATTCTCCACAGGGAATAGATCGACTTCATACAGCCCAATTGATGCAATCTTAGGACATAAGAACAAAAGACTGTGTGATGTAATAACTCAGAAAAACAACGTGGAACCTAATTGTTGTACAAACATGGAAAATGGACCTCCAACAATGAATTTTGGAGAACGCCATAAACTGCAAGGGAAATTCCGTGCATCAGCTCATGGAAGAATACCTTCTAAAATTATGAGGCAGGAAAATTTCAATGGTACAGTTGCCTCATCAAGCAGTAGTGAGAATGCGGATCAAATATTTGAATCTTCAAGCAGACTGGAGAAATCCAAATCAGTTATATCCAGTCTGCTTACATACAGTTCATTGTCTGGCATATCCATGGTGACATCATCACTACAATTAAGACCACCAAGGAGCCAATCTACAGAAATGGTAAGCCCTCAGGAACCATCAGCCACTGCAACATCCATTGATATTGTCACAGCTGGAGCAAACGTTGAAGTAAAAAGTTCTGGACCAGACCATCATGAGCGCAAGAGAAAGCTTGGTTCTGAAACACATGATGATCAGGGATCCAAGAGATCTAGGTCATGTTGTAAAATAAGAAAAAGTGATATTTCATTTTTGGCCATACGCGAGTTGAAGCTGCTCAATATAGACAAAACTTATGGTATGTATTCTCCTTTCAATTCTTTGTTAGTGACCTTTCAATTCTTTGTTCACTAACAGGACTTTTAAATTGTTGCCTATTTGTTCTATGATAAATACTTTCTGGTGATCCAGGTTCTGACACCTTCAAGGAAGTTGCCCGAGCAGCGACGCATACTGTTTTGGCCTCCTGCGGATTGGAACATTCACCATCGGTAGCTCTCACACTCCCAAGACCGGTTTGCAAGCACACCTGCAGAACTGAACCTCTCCAATCTCCAGCACTGACCAATTTTTGCAGAGAATGCTTGTGTAATTTTGTAAAAGAAGTCATCAGCTCGTTGTTGTCTGGCAGGAAGATGGATCAAACTGCTTCCTCATGTCAGAATACTTAAGATATTAGACAAAGTTGTGGTTTTCTTTCCTGTAATTACTTAGGGTGAATATCCTGCAACAGAAAGTGTAGACAGTGTAGACATGTACATCCTATACCATGTTAAGGTTACCTTACAGTGCAAGTTTTTTCTCTCTTTTTCATTTTTGTTGTGTATTACAGTTCAACTGTGCAAGTGCAGCTGCTAGACCTAATCCATACTGGCATTCTCTTTAATTTGCCATAATTTGGGTACTGGCAGTCTGGCACCAAACACCTGCTGGTTCATATGAGGTATGGTTGGTGCACCTGGAGCATGGAATCTCACATGGCTGGATTTGTATACTACGGCTATAGTGGCTGTATCAAAGTCTCCAAAAGAAGAAAAATCAGCTTAAATTTGACATGATTTCTGATGTCGAATGGCTGGATTTAAGCATGAATTGCTTTTATTGGTTGGTTGAACAAATGTCTTGAAAGGAGGAAAGCTGTCCTTGTGACGTTGCGTGTGTACGTCACACCATACTTTATCCCAAAATTTTATACAAGTTTTAATGCAACTTGCGAAGTTGATCTATTCAGGAATTCATTAGAGTGTGAGCCAAGCTGCTCTAGTTTTGTTTGTTTTCTAATGAAAAATATGTGTTTTCCGACTCGCCGTCAGCATTAACCAGCTCGACCAAGATCTTGACAAGAATGAATTGGTTTCAACGAGCTGTACAGGTTTTAGACAATGATTCCTGTGATTGAATTGCCCAAACTAGTCGAATTTGTAATCGTTCATGTATCTTCTTCAGGCAATCATTCGCTGCGCACTGTTCAACAACGTGCTTGCATGTAGCACCATTCAATTGATCGATTGAAATTTAAAAGCAAAGAAAAGCAAAGGCACTTGCCTAGTCCAAGTTGGTTTCAGTCCGTTATCAGGTGATCTATCAAATAACTGCAGCTAATCCACCGAATTCAATCATGAATTCTCATTACTTAAGTTTACTTGCTAATTAACTAGTCAAAACTTGTTAACCACTGAAGTTTACTTTAAAATTTTCATAATTTGAAGTAAGAGATTGAACTTAAATCGGATATCTTAGCTTTCTATGCTCAGCTCGACAATACATAACGTTCAAATTAAAAAAAGAGAGATTCGATATCTATACTTTCAACTCATCAATCAAAATTCTTAAAAAGAATGGGTTTTTGTACTAGAGAGGGAAGTGTTCACTACTCTACTAGCTGTTTAACTAGTGAGCAGCATTCATCATCAGTTCATGGTTTCAATCAAAAGAAAAAAATCTCTTCATCCACTAGCAGTTCTAATTACTAGTACCAAGTAAATTACAGCTGACGGCAGCTTGTTAAACAAAGATGAACAAGGGAAGAACAATATACAACAGAATTAATAACAAAAGCAGACAAATGCAGGCGTTAAGCTCAAGAGAAAGACTTCAGCAGAAAAGGCAACTGGATTTGGATGACGCTGCATGATAAATTTATTTATTTAAGAGCTTCCTAATGAGATGTGTCCGTATTAACTTCTTGGCGGTAGCAGCCAGCGAGAGCAAGCAGGACACGCGTGCGGGACGTTACTCTGCCTCTTCTGCTATCGCTGCTGAGATCTTTGCCTCTGTGACCAAACCTTCTGTGCTCTCTCTGTTGTATCTGAATCCGATAGACCAGAATTGTTGGAGAAACAAATTTATCCTTTTGCTTTGTTCAAAAATAACTAAACATCATCGTCCCATGAAATCATCTCAATGAGTTGCTGACAGCTGAACCCCACGTGAAGTCGTTATAGGACAGAGTTGATGTGGTCTCATTTGCCCATGTAAGGTCAATACAAAAAAGAAGAAAAACACTGAAAACATCAACTTCTTCCAGCCTAGACAAACATGCAGGGCTCCGGCTCCTTAAGAAACTAGCAAAAACTGAAAAGTAGAAAAAGATAGAGAAATAGATAAAAGAGAAAGCGAGAGAACAACTCCGTCGGGTTTACAAAACCATTAAAAACCACTCGGTTTTCATGAATTTTCAAAGTTTCGAGCTGGCTCGAGTTGATAAATCTGTCCGTAAACCAATCAAATTCAAAGAATTCAATTGAATCTCAATTTTCTGACAAAATTTATCCGAATCTCACCTGATTTTGAACGGTTTCCACGAAAACCGATAAAACCGCTCAGGAGAGGTTTTTGTCCGGAAACTGTTACGTGAACCCTGAAAACTCAGTGGCAGATATTAATTACTCCTGGGCTGGCATGTGAAATCCTCAAAAAAAATATTTTTTTATTATCAACATGGGGTGTTGGGGTTGGACTGCGTCTACTCCATACAGGAGGCTTCTTTTCCACGCGCCAGTCTCCTCCAAACTCGTCGACGTTCACCCCCTCCTCTCCCCCACAGAGAAGGATCGACGCAAGAAAGCAAGATAGATTGAGAATTTGTGTTGTTTTATCTCATTCTTGGCTTCTTGCTGCGCTTTGAAGTAATTGGGGATCGAAATCGGAGAGAAAAATCTTTGTGCGCATCGGTGATTCCAGTACATAGGTATGTTCTTGCTGCTGCCTGTGTTTTGGGATGAGTTTTTAGGTTCAGTTCTGCCGTTTTACCGCCGAATTTCGACGAAAGATTGCTCCTTGGCGCGTGGCGCCGCAGAATTCTAGTTGCAAGATTGCTTTTTTTTTGGCGCGGGAGGATCGCTTTCTTGGTGCGTTTCGCGGGAGATTGGTTCTTGACGCGTGCTGCTGCTCCATGGCAGGAGGAAGAAGAGGAGGAGGAGAAGCTGGGACGCCGCCGGCCTTGCTGATCTTGCACCGGCATGGTCTTTGCCTCGCCGGAAAGAAGGCACCGAAAGGAGCGCCGCGGGAATGGTCGATAGGACGGCGGACGTGGTCATCGGGGTCACCGCCGGCGTGTCCGCGGCGGTGGTCGCGGCAGCTTTCGTGCTCCTGGCCATCTGCCTCTACCGGAGGCGGGCCAGCGCCAGCGTCGCCGCGCCGACGCGGTCGCTGGAGTCGACCACCGCGACGCTGCGGGCCAACGGCACCCTCGACTCCAGCGTGTCCGTCTCCGTCGCCTCCGAGAGCGTGGCCGACTGGGACCACCACCACCCGCCACCGCCGCCGGCGAAGCCCGCCGCCGCGTTCTGGGCGTGGAGGGGCGGCGCCAACAACGGCAGGGACCCGCCCGTCTCCGTCTCCGGGATCCCAAAATACCATTATAAGTAATAATCACACCTACTTACTCCCACATTAATTAACAAATCTTGTCACTGTTACATCTCTAATTAAAGTGGTCACATGCTGATGATAATATCCTCATCTTAATTTTTGGTCCGATGTGATCATACCATTTGTCTGAATGTTTCATGTCAATCATGTGTTGTTGCTGGTTTGGTTGTTTGGTTGTTTGGTTTGTTCAGAGATCTGCAGAAGGCGACCAACAACTTCACCACAATTCTGGGGCAAGGATCGTTTGGTCCCGTGTACAAGGCTGTAATGGCCACCGGAGAAGTGGTTGCTGTAAAGGTGCTCGCGAGTGATTCTAGGCAAGGGGAAAGAGAATTTCAGACAGAGGTATGTTTGGTGATTTTTCTGGTTCTAAAGTTCTAGCCTTTTCTTTCATTTGTTAGAAGCAACGTTTTTATATGGGAATTTGTTGAAGTGATGAATTTGCTAAGAAAGATATAATTTAGCATTGGCTTGATCCTATAGGATAACAAGGGAGCATTTCCCTGAAAAGTTTTCTTGCCTGTCACAGACTGACAGTTATTTTGTTTCTGATTTGTCGCATTGTTACTATGCACTAATTATACATTATGGTGAGACCCTCTCTTTGTAGTGTATGGACCAATGTTCTGGGGGGCAAATCAATGGCAACTTTTGATTTCTAGAGAACGAAACATAAATGAGAGGGACAAGCCTTAGTTGGATAGAATACTCTAATGCAGCATTATCTAATTTTGTTGTTTGTTTTTTAGTTAATCCCTAAGATTAGCTAATATGAATGTTACCTTTTTCTAGCAGGTAAAATGCCTATGTTCTATTAGGAATGTTGCTAGTTAGAAAGTGTAATTATGTTATTGAGTTATGGACAATGCTGTGGGTAGAGGAGTAGAGCGAGTGCAACTTAAAAATACCTTTAATCTTCAGAATTTGGCTTTGATAAACTGCAGTACAATCATGACTAATTGGCTATTTCTTGTTTGCAGGTAGCATTGCTTAGTAGGCTGCATCATAGAAATCTCGTTAATTTGGTTGGGTATTGCGTGGAAAAGGGCCAGCGCATTTTGATTTACGAGTACATGAGCAACGGGAATTTAGCAAGCCTTCTGTATGGTAAGTCTACTTTTGGAAAAGGAAACAAAAACAAGAGAAGCCAAACAAAATAAT
Organism: Oryza meyeriana var. granulata; assembly: GCA_003991445.1. Lineage (NCBI taxonomy): Eukaryota > Viridiplantae > Streptophyta > Magnoliopsida > Poales > Poaceae > Oryza > Oryza meyeriana. The sequence goes on from RYFJ01001299.1 coordinate 111,168, forward strand.
TGTATAGTACTTCTACACAAAAAGAAACGCATATACTGTGGTATGTGGTGCATTGCTAAGAGAAGAAATGATTGGTCCTTGAATCACAAATTTTCTTCCTAACTAATTATTCATACCATGTCCTGTCAGATGATAATAAACGAAGCTTGAGCTGGCAAGAGAGGCTACAAATTGCTCACGATGTATCTCATGGCATTGAGTATCTACATGAAGGGGTACGGTTGATGGCTATTAAAAATGTACCTTTCTTGTTAATGGCCTGATCATGCCAATTGATGAATGCTATGACTATTGTGCAGGCTGTTCCACCTGTTATTCACAGAGATCTAAAGTCTGCTAATATACTCTTGGACCATTCAATGAGGGCCAAGGTTAGAAAATTCACGATATACTTTACATTAATCATTGCAAAAGCACTTCTACTTCATGGGCACTTTTCAGTATGATTGTATCAGTTTAACTAAACCAATACTGTGCCATGATGAGCCTACTGTTCAGTGATCAACTGCACCAACTAAGAGTGTTTCCAGTGAAGATGAATGCAAAAGAATATCGTTAGCCTGAATTCAATAAATATGTTAAATGGGCACTTGGTGGATGCAGGTTGCAGACTTTGGTTTATCAAAGGAGGAAGTATATGATGGAAGGAAGTCGGGCCTCAAGGGCACATATGGATATATGGATCCTGACTACATGTCCACTAACAAGTTCACAAAGAAGAGCGATGTTTATAGTTTCGGCATAATACTTTTCGAACTCATTACAGCCATAAATCCACAACAAGGACTTATGGAGTACATTGATCTAGTAAGTAATTTTAACATGCTTTCCAGTAACTCCAGACAAAATTATAGATTCCTTCCAAAGGAGAATATTTCACTATAAATTAGATAATATTAAACAGACTGCTCCCTTCTTTTGTATCCCTTTTTTGTGTGGTATACTTCCAGTCATGTACAGCATACTAGTGCACAAAAGAGAAACCCAGTTATCTTAAGAATGCACTAGCTCAGACACCAGATTTAGTTTAGCACAAGTTTCTAACTGTCATATGTTCAACTACCACCAAGGAAGCCCCACACTAGCACATAGCAGATATCAGATTATCATGTAAAGAGAACATAGTTATGTACAAACTATTATTCTTCTGTAAGATGAATTTACCTTTGTAACAACTGTCTGCAAGCGCCAATGTCATTTGTAAGTACTTACCATGTATCTCTCTTTCCAGGCAGCCATTGGAGGGGAGGGGAAGGCTGATTGGGATGAGATACTGGACAAGAACCTCATAGTAGGGAACATTGCTGAAGAGGTAAGGATCCTTGCTGATGTCGCCTACCGATGCATTAACAAGAACCCAAGGAAGAGGCCCTGGATATCAGAGGTTACTCAGGCCATTTCAAGGATAAGGCAGCTCCAGCTGATGAAACTTGACACACTGAATTTGCCAAGGAGCGAGACCAGGACCGTTCTAAGGAGAATCGAGCACCAGCATGTGGAGCTGACTGATCTTACCAGCATGAAAGAACTGACACCTATAACAGCTTGAACTCCCCATCCCTCTAGGCTCTAGTAACATGACCCGGTGATCAAATGTAAACAGAAATGAACATCCACTTAGGTTTGAGGACCCCTTGCTGTGTGATGAAGCATCAATTAATTTTGCCCTTTGAAGGTGTCTTAGATGCCAGTATTGTAGGTCTTGCTAATCTGGATGATTGCTAACTTGGCCTTAAATAGTTGTAAATAGTCAAAAGAAAATCTGGTAATATCATTGCCTCTCTCCCCTGGCAGATTGGCAGATTGTGGTTAACTGGTAATATCGACGTTGTAGCAACAAATGTAAAGATAGGACATCTATGACTATTCAGTAAGCCGTATTTTGCTCAATGATGTTTCTGCATTTCAGATGCATTTATGCTGGGTCCAGTAGTTCTGGCAGAATTGAACTCGTATCTAAAGGCTGCACAGTACGCAGGCTGACAGGAGACATTAGACTGCAGTTAATTTCTCAAATTTTCGGATGCAAATCAACCCAGCTCGTGAGAGCATCAAACTTGTACCGTATGAAAAGAAAGTGGATTCCCAGAATCCCAGCAGCATGAACAGCAGACTGAGAGCTTACTGCATCAGTAAACAACTGATACATCTGTGACCACAGGGGGTTCAGTATCCACAACATGACATGGAGAACACAACAAAAACCTTGCAAGTCGAGCTCTAACAGTACTCTGAAGACTGAACAAATGTTTAATGATCACATCAGAAACCTTTTCAAATGTTTATTTGAATGACATCTTTGAATGCATATCATGAGTGGAAGAACTGGGAGGGCCAATAACTGGGCAGGCATCACGTCCCAAATTCCTTCAGGCAACCCATGTCTAACTAGAAAGAAAAAGAAAAGAACTATGTACAGAAAAAGGCCATCATCACAACATGGACCTCTGGCACAGGCGATATCAGTTGCTCAAACCCTATTGCACGCCTGTAAAGGATGGCTTTATTCCACAGCTGCATAGCTTAAACACCTACAAGAAAGCTACAGCAAACAGCAGCAGCCAAACAAGGTGTTCACCTCCCTACTCCTGCACTAAACTCAAAACTGGCAAGAAGTGCCAAGCCTCTGCCTTGCCCTTTGCCCTGTGGCGCCGCACTTGTGAGAGCGGAATGCCTCAGGGAGCAGCTCCTGGAACTTCTCGAGGAACAGCACCCATGTCTCCGGTCCCATGTCAGCTAGCTTGACGAAGCTCGCACTCGTTGGAAGCAGCTCATTTGCACTCCTGCAGTTGCCAACTTGAGAGCCACTGCGGTTGTTGTTGCCCTCAGAAGTTTTCACAGGATCCACCATCTTTGGAGCAGCGGGCAGCTGACGCTGGATTTTGTCACTGAGACAGACACCATTCAGTGAGGTTGATAGCTTCGAAATGTTAGGAAGCCACTTATTGACAGCTTTTGGGTAACCTAACTTTTCAGCATTGCTTTCTTCCTCCTCAGTGTCATCTTCCTCTTCTTCAATGGCTTCATCCAGTTTAGACAGTGGGTTTCTTGAGCTTCCCCCCTTAAGTTCAAAATGATAGGCTGGTTGTGCCTTTGGCATTTCATGATCATTTTCACAATCAAGTTCGAATTGAGTTGCATCCTCATCACCAGAATCATTTTCAGTGGAGCACTCATCACGTTCCATTGCTAGTCTCCTTGCTTCCATACAGACAACCTCCAACTCACTTGGTTGATCTTCCATCCCAGTAAATTCCCTGCTCATCATCTCACCAATCTCTGCAAGGCAAAGACCAAATGATGTGGCTTCTTTCAGAAATATGGTTGAGAGTATTAGCACTCTAAGGCATGCTTCACGGATCATAGGAAGCTCCATACGAAGCATGTCAGCATCTCTCATTGGATCAAGATTAGCTATGTACTCAAGCTCATCCTCAGAGAATGGGATCGATGCCTGTGGCCAATGGATCCATTCAAAATAAGGATCCTCCAAACACTCTGGGAGGCAGAGACCATGATCAATAGGAGTCAGCTCAGTCTGATTCCCAAATTTTCCAGGTCCAGTCAGCTTCCTGACCAGAAGATTTCCAGCATGCCTGTCAGTGTTGAAAATTCTAATGTCAAGAATACCAATCCTATGAACAGCAGACACAGGAAAGCTTGAAGTCCCATGGTCACTGGCATCAAAATCATGAGGAATGAACTGCTGAAATGACGCAATCTTACTTACAGCCCCTGGATAGTCCTGAGAAGCCATCTTGTTGGCTGAGCTGACGCATTCATTCACATTAAATACAGGATGAGAAATCTTAACAAGAACTGTCGGGGGCACATTAGCAGAGTTATCATAATCCAGAAGGTAGGCAGCAACCTCTCTAAAACCAGTCTCACCAACTCGAACCGATCTTTTGAGGCCCGGCTGCCCAAGGGCTTTCCCTGTAAAACCTTTTGGATTGTTGGGTGCAAAGGGCTCCTCGTCATTTGGCTTCACAATGGCAGCATTCTCACCTTTGCTGTTTCTGAAATAGTAGGCACCACCAAGCCCACTATTGACAGGTATTGGATCCACACCATTTCTTATAGCCCTAGCAACATCCTTCACAAGCTGCTTAGTCCGAGAACAACGGCTTGGGCATACTAACAATTCAATTGGGCCACCCCTATCCCTTTGCTGCTGGACATCCTTTCCAGTAGGAGATAAGCATGGGGTGGAGGAACTTCGATGCATGAAAGTCTTGGTCAGAAGCAATGGAGAATCATTCCTGATAGTGCTGAGATCATTCTTAAGAACTCGATCACCAAATGTCAGAGAACTCTCCTCAGTGGGAACATTCAGGGCAAGCTGCAGCTTTCTTTTGACTGTGTGTGCATTGTCACCTCTATCTAGTTGAACAGCCAGGACGCAGCCGGTATCAGTTTGGACAAAAACACGTTTCCACCCACCAGCTCTGCCTTCACTTCTACTTTTCGAAGGGTACTCACTGCTCAGAGCACGGTTCAATGCTGAAACTGCCATCTGGGTCTGAACTGGGCTCTCCATGTTGCGAGACATGGCTAACAATGACAAAGGAATTGAGGTCAATGCACCAGAGGCAGCTGCAACAATGAGGCCCTCCTTACGTCTCTCTTTGATCCTGCGCCCGTCAAATTCGGCAGATGACGTGGTCCTAGGGTGCGAGAGAGATGCCACAGCAGCAATCATCAGGCAACAATGGACATCTTGAACACTAGCTCAACAGCAGAAGAAAGCGACAATAAATCGAGAAGGTGAAGACTGCAGTAACCTCCCCTACAAAGGGGAGCCGCTATGAAACCCAACAAGCTCAATTTTGGTAGGTAACCAGATCCTGCGAAAATAGACAGAACAAATGGAGGTTACCGTCATGTTTTTCTCAAGTCAGAAACCAGCTACTTATAAGCATCAAATAACATAGAAGTGCTTCTCCACATGACTTCCAAACAACTCTGCTCAGTCTTCTACTCTTCTGTATAAAATATGAAATGCAAGGTAAGGAATTTTCCTCATGGTACACCCAGCCACTTAAAATTAAATAAACCGAACACTTCTCAGGACTAAGTGAGCATTTATATTTCTTAAGAGAAAGTTACCACACCTTAAGCACACCTAAGGAGTGGACTATCACTTTCCATATAATTGTTGACTATTAGGTAGTAGTAGTATACTACTAGTAGCTTTAAGGTGCACACTGAAGCCACTATATGTTCGTTGAACACAGATGCATTCTTTTGCAGCTTCATCATTCGGATTCATGCTGTCCCCCATCCACTCTACCATCAATATCAGCTGCCCTTTGCTTACCCTGAGTCTCCGGCAACTGATGAGATCTAAACATGTCGCCAAACATTCCATGTAGCAAACACCGATTCAGTCTGGTAACTCTACTGCAGCAGCTTAATTACCTGCCGGACTCAACAACCTTGCAATTTCTCATGCGTAACTCACGGGCATCTCACTCTCATCTCCTCACCACGGTTACTCTTCTCAAAGGTGCATCTTCTACTACTACTGGAATCTAGTACACCTTGAAATGAAATGAAACTACAGTGGATGTCCAAGTACAAATTTTTTGCCCCACAGCTCGAAACAGATCAGCTGCGGAAAAACCAAATTTTAATCCTATCCACCGACATTAATTTTACCAGGCTAAGGAAAACCATGCATCCAGCTAATCCGAGAGAATCTTAGCAAACAGAAATTAGTGCTCCAGAAACTAACTACTAGCTGCTTTTCTTAGAAAGAAAGCACGGATTTTTCTGACTAAAAATGCAGCCTTTTGCTCCCGTAACTAATAAAAAAACTTGGATTCGGGAGTAAAAAAATCAGAGGGGGCATAAACCCAAGCTTCATCAGCTGAGATACTGAAGCTAAAACCAAAGGAAGAGGAGAACCCCGAGAAATCCGGAAGAGATGAGCTCATACTCGCACCTGATCCAATGCGGAGCGACGGGAATGGCGGCCCGCCGCCAGCGGGGCCGCAGATCTGGTGAGTGAGCCGCCCCTTCCACCGCCGCACCACCACACCGCCTTCCCTGCTCCGGCAGACAGCGAGAGCGCCCCCGGCCCACTTGCCGACGGCACCCCGCCGCCTCTGCCTAGCACGCGAGTTCCCACCTCCTCACCTCCTCCTTGGTCCTCGCCTGTCGTCCTCCTCCTCCTCCTCTCGCTCTCCGGTGCAGCGTGCGTGCGTGAGCTGGGTGGTGGTGGCTGCCCTCAAGTAGAGACTCAGGTAGAAGAAGAGAGAGGGGGACAGGGAAGGTTGGGTTGTGGTGGCGTTAGGCTAAGGTGGGGAGTTTAACCATGGTTAAGTCAGGAGAGGGGCGCGTCGGGCGTGCATGCAAAGGGAACAAATTTTATAAATCTATTATATAGAGATAAGACATGATAAAATTTTAACTAATGGAGAAGACCAAAATTCATCAGTTATTTATATTTCAAGAAGCTAAAACTTTTAAATATGATAGATCGCTAGCTAGCTATTTCTAAATTCAAATATACTCTTAGAAATAGATATCTGGAAACACTATCATACCAATACAAAAACTACTTAATAAATAATTTTACAAATGATAGATGATGTACAACCAATAAGTAATGCAATAATCTTTTTTAGTAATCTAATTCTTAATGTACTTAAGAAATTTCTTTATGCCTACAGAAATATTGTCTTTAGCTTTATTTTTATGGAATTTTAATATGTTAAGAAAAACCCAATCCTCAGTTTATTTTCATCCTGTAAAGAAAAATATTTAGGATGATTGCCAAAAAAATTAGTTATAACCAATGAGTAGTAAATAATAAAGGGTACTCACAATGCAAATAGATGATAATTGTTTACCATCCCACGAGCGCATAAAGTTAAGAACATAGAAGCCTGTGACGTGTCTACAAAAGAATACGTTGTTATATATATATGTCAAATAATCGGTTGTGTGTAGGTTGTAAGCAAGTACCAGTCATGTGTTTTTGGAACTCCTGGTATTTTATGATACCAATAATAGATATTGTCATTCCACGTTGGATTAGCTACTTCCATGGCTAGGCCGATATTAATGGCTATGTTACGTATCTTGTAAACATAGTGTGTAATTGGATGACCCTTAGTTTCATAAGGTATGGGCATTGGGTCCAAAATTAAGACAAATCTAGCACTCATATCAAGTACAAAGAGTGTGAAGTGGCCGATGAAGGAATACGGCAATAGAATCCGCAAAAAAATTGATGTAAGGGAGACATAATATCTATACAATTCAAAAAGACAAAAAAACATAGCTTACTATGTTGCAGTGTGAAATGTTGTGCTTCATGCCAGGCCAGCATTCAAATAATTTTGCGAGTTGTCTGACATTAAGCTTTGCACGATGGCGCGGCTCTTGATAGAAATCAAATATGGTCTGTTTTGTCATATTTATAGTGTTATAAATAATAACACACATCATATAGTTTCAACCTAGCTATATTCACTTACCCAAAATTGAAGGTCCATGTAGTGGAATTTATCATCTAAAAACAGTAAGAACTCATTGCATGCAATCGTCCGGATGGCCATGTTGAAGCAATCATGGCCCATCGACTTTTTTACATCTAATATTTCTTGAATATTTTTGAGACTTAAAGAAATTGGATATGACTCCGTGCTCCGAATCCATTCTTTCCTATTAAAACAGAACAACCTATTAGTTAAAGCAACATATTGCTTAAACTATATTTCACATGCATAATATACTATTCATAGAAATTTGACTTACTCTAAAGCATCGGCGTGGTCTATTGTCATGTAATCTTCTTAAAACTGAAGGAGAAAGCATCAGAGGCTGTTGCTGTCTTAACCTTCTTATCTTCCTCCCATCTTGGTCCATGGAATGGCATTTCAAAATAAAAGGGGAGAGAAAAGATGAATTCATTAGCCACAAATCTAGCAAAGATCCATCATTGTGATTTGCTTGCTTTCAGTAATGTGATAGTTACAAAGATTTAAAATGATCATTGTGGTTTGCTTCTTTTTAGTAATGTGGCGGTTTTAGAATCCTTGAGGGATTAAATATACAAAACTATCTGAGTATCTTTAATGTAATTGCTCTCCTTACGTCTTTTAAGACGTTTAGCACAACAAAGTTCAAAGTTCTCCAAGTTATTCATCTCACAATACAAACAAAGAAAATGTGATGGGATCTTAAGAATAGTTTATGTATCAGGCAAAAAGAAAATGATTGGATTAAGCTACCTCAATGATGACCTTATCTGTGAGATATGATATGAGGAAAAAAAGGAATTGCGTGTTTGGTCGATAGACCAGCACATCTGGCAATGTTAAACTCATAATTTTAATTTTCAAACCAACACTTACTACAATGTTGCTGCTGGCAAGGTTCAGTGGTAAATCAACATTATTTTCAATTCTAGATCAATTTTTCTAGATTCTAAAAAAAAGTCTCACGATAGATATATTTCCATAATTCATTCTATTAAACTGTATTCACTTCCAGGGAAAGTAGTGGAGTATGACAGACCTATGAAGCTCATGGAAATCGAAGGTTCTCTCTTCCGAGAGCTCATCAAAGAGTACTGGTCATACGCATCGAATAGAAATATTTAGTTGAAAATTGTCCGGTACATGTGCATTTCATGCTGAATTCGTCTATTGGAGTCTGAAGATATGATAGTGCCTCACCTAGGTATTTGTTGGAAAATGTGTTTCGCCTTCTAAGGTGGTGTTACCTGAAGTTTTGAGCAATATGTGGTGCAGCTTTAGTCCATGATTTTTAGTCAGATGTACTAAACTCTAAAGGCTAAGTGGGATGCTCGTCAAGTTTGTAAATCATGCTAGTACAATCAGTAGTTCAGTACCATGCATCTGGAGATTTTGTAAAAAAAAATATGCAAGATATGTGATTTGTTTTTCCCTATGCATACAGAAATGATATAGAAATGATTTAAGATATGTGATATATTTTTTCCATGGACACTAAATCAAATCATGTACACATTATTATGTATTTGGGTATTTGCTATTCCCCCAAGAATTTTTGTATGAAAAAGAATTGCAAGAACAAAAAATCATACGAAAATCATCGAAGGAGCTGCAAATAGCATAGATTTTCTGAAATTTACTCTTTTTTAAAAAAATTTGGTTGCGGCAGTAATGAGCTCATTTGTGTTTATTAAAGATAAATGATGCATTTTAGAATTTAGAGAGGGTAAAGAAAAGACTCATTTGTGTTTACTTGCTACCGTAGCAGGTTCTTGACAAATGTCAACTTCTTGAAGCTGTCCAGGAGAAAGGAACAAGGATTGGATTCGCTTGGTAGGAGACCTTGCTACATCTCTATTTTGGTTTCTGGAATTCACTCTGTGCTCGTAAAAAACCAGTGGTAATTGTATTGGTGTATCATCAAGACAACTTGAAAAAGAAAGCAAATTTCACAATTAAACTCAGTGAACACTACTATCCTAGCAAATGCCTATGTCAATGGCATCCAAATAGTCTAATGAACTTCTATTTTCACTGCCAAAATTTATTTTCTTTTAAATAAGGGAGTTCATTTCTTTACGGGTAGTTTGTACCCTATTCATTCTAATGAGCTACACTCGCATCCAGGGGAGGGCAGTGGAGTATGACAAACCTACAAATGAATGAATTGTGAGTTTACCTGCTTGGGGAAAGGAATTGGGGAGATGAAGCCATCGTGGATGAGGTGGGCAGCTCGCGGAGGATAGCCGCTGCCGGCGTCGCGTGGAGGCTTGGATCCGGAATGGTCGCCGGTTGAGGTGGCGATGGAACGTGGAGGCAGTTGCTGCGGCAGTGGCTGGTAGAGATGAATATGGCGGCGGGGGCGGGGGCAGTGGCGGCAGCGGGGCAGGGGCGGAGCGATGGGGGATCTAGGGGCGCAGGCCAACGTGCTTAGGTTTAGGATTGGGGATGGGGATGGGGATGGGGATGGCGGCGGCGCCTCCCAACAGAGGGCGATGTGGCGGCGCCTCCTGGCAGAGGGTGGCGGCCTTCCCGGCAGATGGCCTGGGGGGTGGCGGCGGTAGAGGAGTCGCGTGCGTGTGTGTGGTGGTGATGGGGAGGGGGTGGCGGGGTTGGGGCGGCGAGTGCAAGCAGTGAGGAGCGAAGCCATCCGTTAGATCTGATGATAGGACGGTTAGGAATCCGCATGTCTAGTAGGGTAGGATTCATCACCACCACTAGGTTTTTATAGTAGTATAGATTATTATTCTCTTATTATTATTATTATTATTGTTGTTGTTGTTATTAGTATTATTATTGGGAATGTTTTAGCTACAAATATATAGATAGTCTATATAATCTTTTCACGCCATATTTAGATGACGTGTAGAGAACTCATATAATAGGATCTAGGTGTACTAATTTGTTGTAATTATCTTCTTTATTATTAGTATGTTTTATGTTTTTCTAGGATAAGGATGGTACGTTTTAGTTCTGGAAAAGCCGGCAACAGATTTTGAGCCCTTCTTGGGCAAGGTAGATTATCCATGTGTTGAGATGGCCAGTGTTCATCTTGTGACGATAAGGAAATCAACTATGCGATAAAGATGACTAATCAATGAATGGGCAATGGCAATAGCAATTACTGTCAGCAAGAGCCATAAGCATGGCATATTAATTTCTCTTGTAGTTTTCTTTTACACATCAATGTACTCCTTGATTAGCGAGTGCATTGTATTGTTGTAGTGTTTCAATTCCACTTGTATACATTAATTTACTATGATCTTCTTTGCCTCCATGCTGCTTCTCATCATGTGCAAGGCTAGACAAGGTTGAATTGCGATGAAAATGTCAAGTAAATTACTCTTTATAAGTTAGTTCTTGTTGCCAGACAAGATGATCTTATATGTGTTGTTATTCATTCTTTTTCCAATTTTCGCAAAAAGAGTTGGCACCTTTGATTTTTTTTTATAGTTTTGAAAACCAAGCTCAACTGTAAATGGCAGTTTCATTTTAGCAAACATTACATCAATGGGAGATGAGTCAAACATTATTTATGCATTTGCAATTCAAAAACACCTACAACACATGTACAATATATCATTGTGCAAGAAATTGGCTCACCTCGGAACAAAGGAAGGTTTTGTTTTGAATAAACCAGTCTACTTCAATGAACATTACCTTTTCTCCCCCTTTTTCCACCTATTTTATTGTGAAAATATATAGTAGTAATTTTCAGATAGAATTAAACCAGAAAGGCGGCTATACAATCTCACTTTCTCTGTCCCTTAAACAATCATGTCTGTAGTTCCTTTTCTTTTCTTTTAAGCTTCACCATCTACTGCTTTGCATGCACGAACAAACACACCCTTTGTGCACACACAAGCTAGTGACATAAACCAATTTTAGATTGTCTCTATTTTGTCACCACCATAATCCTTTTCAGTGAGCGTTCCACGTACTCTCAATCAGCACACTCCATGCACGGCTGAGATGAAGCATGTGAACCCCCAAGGTCACCAGAAAGGATGTTTCGGCTAGGGTTGCTCGAGGCCGCTCGCTCGGTAGTCGTTGGCTTGCGTGCAAGAATCCATTGGTTGGATCCATCCATCCGTGCGTGCTCTCTCCCTCCATTTAAAAATATAAGACATATTTCCTTTGTTCTAAAATATAAAGATTTCTACAATACGTTTTAAAAACACATAGAAATACTTATATTTTGGAACTATTAGATTTCTACACGGTCTTCAATATTTTACTTTAACTATTAGTTTTCTTATATTATATCATTAACAATCACAAAATTAACATTACATAAAAATATTATCAAATACGAATCTAATCATACTATACGCATGACGCTGAAGACATATTTTTAGTTTTATTATTAGTTAAAATTTTTAAATATTAATTTTATAAAAAATAAGGACGTTTTATATTTTTAAACGAAGAAAGTATAGTATTTGTTATGGGGCTGTGTGCTCGTAGCGGCGACAGCTCATGCAGGTGCAGGCGACGAGGTCCCTATAGCTAGCTTTGGCACTTTGGCAATTAGCTTGCTGTTCAATGCTGCTGCCGCAAACCAGGCTCCGGGCACACAGGAACGTGGCACCGGTGGTGTCTGGATGCGTGATGGAAACATGCCACAGTCCAACCCATGCCTGGCTCCGCCCGGCTCATTCCCAAGAGATAACAAGAGATAAGGCTCATTACAGGTTTTTTTTCCTTCTCTCTTGTGACTACTTGTTAGTAACATGTATGCAATGCAATGTTTTTTAGTGATTTAATTAAATTGAAAATATTTTGTTTCTGATTAACTCTTTTATTTTTGCCTTATAAAGGTTTTTTCTTTGGTATGAACCATATGTTTTAGATAGACTTGCTTGAAAAGGATGTGGCGTGTCCGTGATGCTCATGGAGAAAATGTGTGTGGTTTCTCTTATAAATTTATATTTATATCGGATGTATATGTTGGTTTTTTCTAGTGAATCGCATGCACTATTATATTTGGTTTGGCTCAGGGACGGATCCATCGCCCGGGCTCATTGGGTGGCTGCATAATGGAATTTTAATCATTTTTATGAATTATGAACAGAATTTTTATAGCAAATACTTCGTATAATAAGATTTGCTCAGGCTCTAAAATATTTTTGGATCCGCCTGGTTTGGCTTATGTAGGAGTAATTCGTGTGAAACTTACTAAAGCGAGAACCGACAAACATTGTTTGATCTTATACTTAATTAGTTAACTGATAATAAATATTTATTTTACTACTTTCTCCTTCCCAAAATATAAAAATCTAGTACTGGATGGGACACATCGGTATGTCCGATTCGTAGTACTAGGATATGTCCTATTCGATACTAGGTTTTTATATTTTGGAACGGAGAAAGTACAACTAAAATCTTACTCCTGATGAAATGCTACTGCTTATATGGTTATATTGGATAATATGTTACTCTATATGTTTCCTGTTTTTATAAAAGGAGAAGTTGCGCTGATAAGTGTTTTTTATGCCCAATTACCCATTTTGGTTCAACGAAACACGTACACGATCGATATTAATAGGCATATGTTGTTTGTAAGAACTTTTGTAGAATAAAATTGTATTCTTCCCACACACGTATATGTAGTTGGATAATTGATCTTATTATTTTTGCATTTTTTAGTTTTTAAATTCTAGTATGGTTTTACTTATTATAGTTGATTATGGCCAAAGATCTTAACACATGGTTAAAAATAGAAAAGATTATCACGCCTGTGATGGTAGGGTAGGTAGGCCCATAATTTGAGAGCATCGGGATAAGAATCCTAATACAGAAGCGTGGATCCCACTTGGAATGGATCCCAGTCATCACACTTTTTTAGTACTAGTACTACCTTCTTTTTTTGCCCCCTTTTCCATTTCAGCAAGGAACCCCATCAAAGAAACCACTAATCTTAATTCTCAGTTCTCACAATAAAGCCAATGAACACAAATAGCATAACTTCACCGAAACATAACACTGATCCATCAAGGGAGTATATAAAGGTGAGGGAAAAGAAAGAAGAAGAAAATTATATAAAATAAGCATGGTGTCCTCTAGGGATTATTTAAGAGGGATTATTATAAACTTAAAAAATAGATTTATTTGATTTTTGGAGCAACATTTATATAGAAAATTTTAAAAAAACACTGTTTAATAGTTTAAAAAATATGCTCACAAAAAATGAGGGATATTTCTTTCCCTTTCTCACCTTCGAACGCTGAGCCTCTGCATTAGAGAATTCTACAAGCCGGTCGCTGAAGACATTAATGTTGATGCAAAGTTAGTGTAGATAGTTACATTTCTTATGTTCCTTTTTCTACTTACCTACTCCTTTCGTCTCAAAATAATAAAATTTAATATTGATGCGACACATCATAGTACTATGAATCTGTAGGAAGTATCACAAAAAGTTCACTGCTGCAACTCGCCTGAAATAATGCATGCATGTGTGTGTATATATATGTTTATGGTCTATTCAGATTTGTAGTACTAGGATGTGTTGCGTTTAAACTAGGTTTTATTATTTTGAGATGGAGGGAGTATTACAAAAAGCTCACTGCTGCCAACTCAAATAATGCCTGCATATATATATATATATATATATATATATATATATATATATATATATATATATATATATATATATATATATATATATATACATACACGTATATATATATATATATACATACACGTATATATATATATATATATACATACACGTATATATATATATATATACATACACGTATATATACATACACGTATATATACATACACGTATATGTACATATGTATAGATATATACGTATATGTATATATATATATATGTATATATATGTATGTATGTATGTATGTTTGGTTGTGCTTGTTCATCCTGTTTATAAACCGTAAATAAAACGAAAAATATTATTAGCATGTGATTAATTAAGTATTAACTATTAAAAACTTAAAAAATAGATATATTTAATTTTTTAAGATACTTTTATATAGAATTTTTTAGGACCGTCTATTAGTCAAACATTTTAAAAAATAGATCCATCAAACGATTTTTTTATCCAAATACCAAGACATTAACCGTTAGATGCAGCTGCATATGTTTATGACTAAGTTACATATATTTATAACTAAAGTTGCGTGTTATCGATAATAACAATTACAAAAAGTTAAAAGTGCAACTACAACAAGTTAAAAAATACAACTTGAAATTTGTTTTCTTCATCCTAAATCTTAAAGTTTCATTCAACGACTAGCGTTGTTATTTGACAGAATCCAAAAAATCAAACATTTGATCAATAGCAAATCTAAAAAATTTTAAAAAAATCATATCGTTTAATAGTTTAAAAAACATGCTTAAATAAAAACTAATAAACAAAAAACCATAAACACATTTCCCTTGGAGTCGTCCGGCGGCGGGTGCACCTGGTTTTCGGACAGCACGCACGCGTCAGGCGAATCTCACGACCTCCATCGAACACCCTGCCGTGTCACCGTCGCGATCGAGCCTCGAATAAGCGTACGACTCGACGAACGGTCCATCGATCGGCACGCGCTCGCCGGCCGCCGGGGGATCGACGGCGACGTGCGGTATGAGGGAGGAAGGAGCGCGGAATTAACCTCCCTCCTGCGTGCGTGTCGGGGGCCCGCATTGGTGAATTACTGTATCTCGCTTTATTTCCAGCTCGGATTGACAACGATATGATGCAGATGGAATTAACACCTCGCTGTCGTGATGATGGGTAGGGCGCGCAGTTATTTCGAATGACACCATCGATCGCGCTGGTTTACCATGAACTCGTCATCCTTGCGGTTGTCTAACCTATCATTAGGATTGGGAGGCCATGATGAGTTTTTTTCCCTGCTAAGTGGGCGGTGATAAGCGCTGGAATATATTCTATGCATATAGTTTTTCCGTGATTAATAAATATCATCGAAAATTCTAAAAAATTATACATATACTTTCAATATACTACACCTATATATAAAATCTTATCTTTAAATTTATTATACATAGAGAGTAACAAAAAAGACAAAATTCTAACATATTTATACTCTTAAAAATGTCTATTTTTTATGGTTAAAATATAATGAATTTAAAGATAAGACTTTATACATATGTGTAAACTATTTAAAGTACATGTATAAATTTGTCTAGAATTTTTGGTGATATTTGTTAGTTGGTATACACGATGTGTACACTAAAAAAAACTTGTATGTATAGGATATATTTCCGATAAACAATCCCTCTTTCTCTTATCAGTTTGTCCGGTCATAAAAACATACACTTCTAAGTCCTAACCCTAACCCATGGAATTTTATTGGATTGTATTATATTTGAAAAGGGGCTTGCTACGTTAGCTGAAATTATGGAAAATTCAGTCGATTTTACAAAGGACATGATTGCTTCAATATCCATGCTACATCTAACCTTAACCCACGTTCTCCTCCTCACTTCTCCCCGAGGCCCAAGTTCAATTCCCCACCACTGCCATTGCCTCGCGTCGCTGCCTGCATGCTGCCGCCCTCTCCCTCGCAACGCTGCCTCGGCGCCGGCGAGGCCCGCCAGCACTTCCTTCCCTCCTCCTCTTCCTCCTCCCCTACCTCGCTCGGATATGCTGGCATTGTTGTCTTCTCTAGGTGACATCAAGCCCGGTAAGATTCCCCCACCCCACATCTCTTCCCCCATCTCTGGCAGTTCACGCCACCAGATCCGTCACCCATGCCTCCTTACCACCTGACGAGTCGTCCCTGCCTCCGACTCCAGCCCACCACCCTCCTCCCTCCCTGCTGCTCCCACGACGCTGCCTCGCCGCTCGCCCTGTCCCACGCCTAGTTTGTCACCTCCCTGACCATCCCTCTTAGCTCGGAGAAACTGCCCTCTTCTCCCCTCCCCCACCCTTGCCCCCAACCCCAACCTCCACCCAAAACCCTAACCCCTGATCGATAGATCATCTATTAGAGTTTGAGTGTTGTCAGCGCCCAGTGATGGGGAAGATGAAGGGATCCTTGGGGGAGCTCACCATTGTCGTCGCCGGCGAGTCCGTCGTCTCCCTCACTCTCCTTTCTTCCCCCTGCCATGTCCAAGGTTGAAGACGATGCCTTGGTCATTGCATTGTGATCCAACAGTCAGGGCTAGGTGACTGTAATTTGGAATCTCCTGATATAGCAAAGGTGATTTGAAAAATATTCTTCGAACATTGATTGTTGAAAAAAATAAATTTTTAATATTTGTGAAGAAACAAATGCGAAAGCATGTTGAAATAGGAATCTGCTCATATAATTTTTATGTATTAAATATATTTCTAGTTTGACTAATCATGACTTAAAAAATCTATAAAGTTTGGCTTTTCAATCAAAATACAACTATAAAAAATCAACGGAGGGAGTATCATTTATCATTTTAGAAATGTATTAAGTTGGAATTAAAATCTAAGAAGTTTGACTTTATAACCATTATACAGCAATAAAATTCCATGGAGGGAATATTATTTTGGACATGTATTAAGTCAGTATTTTAAAACTTTAAGTGGCAATATCTTTTAAAATATTTAGATTTAGTGCGTGAAAACCATATAAGGGTATTACATTATAAAAATAAGGATCAAACTTGCATTATAAAGACCATGACAATATCCAAAATGACATCTTTTTTGATGGGGGAAGGAGTGCCTAATACCTCAGTACCTCACTCGAACACAAAAGCAACGTTGTAATTTATACTCTAGTTGCTTAAAGTCAAAACTTCAAAACTTTAAGCAAGCATTTATGAGTGATTTTACAGATATTGAGAGGTACTAGGAGATATCACTCTTTTAGTGTAAAATCTGATATAGGTGTCGGGAAGTGCCAAATTTTATAAAATATGGTACTCTGTAGCTACTTTAAGGACTATAAAATTTCTCTATTTAGATTAGATACATGTCAAATTCCATATACTCCTATATGCACAGAGTAGCTACCAAAAGTATTCCATATACTCCTATATGCATAGAGTAGTTACCAAAAGTATTTCCTAGTGTTATGATTTTATCTAGTTTCTTGTAAAAAAATAAAAATACCAAAATAGAAGGGATTTTTGGATATGTAAGAGTCAGGTATATAGCCAAAATCCCTTGTATTTTTCAACGGACGTAGTATTGTATTTTGAAAACTATATTAATGTGAAATTACTTTTCTTTTTATAAGAGAGGGAGTAGTACTAGCTCCCTCCACTGCGTAGCACCATATATTTTTCTGACCGAACGGGGCAACAGCTTAAAGAATCATATGAGATGCTCATCAATCTCCAGCCATATATCGGCGTCGATATTTTAATCTCCAACCTTGTTTCCACCCCCCAGTTCCCCAGTCGTGCCCACAGAAACACACTCCCATAATCCCATAAACGTGTTGTTTGGTATCCGGTTTCCAACGGTTTTTAATTTGTTCTCTAATAAAATGAATTTTGTACTGTTAGTTGTTTCATCCATCACTTTTTATTTAAATTTTTTTCTATCTTACCTTTTATCTATCATTTCACTTAAATCATTACTTATAAATGAGAGATACTAGTTTTTATTCTCAACCTTGATCTTTCTAAAAAAATTTCTTATATTTAATAACGAAGAGAGTATGTGTGCTGACATTCATTCTGTATTTATGTGGGTCATTTCTGTGGGCGTTGGGTGCGAATCCTGGGTGCTGCGCCGACAAGGACACGCCCATCACCCTCACCTGCAGCGCTGAAAGCACAGCAAAACACAGCAGTATGACGATATATGGAGTGTATGAACTTAGCTAGCTGCTGCAATGGTTGCGACTCTGCTGTCGTGGAGGATGAGACGGCGCCACCACCAGGTCGACGAGACGCAGGGGGGACGACGACGAGGCGATGATGTTTGAAAAAATTACTACTCGCTCCATTTCAAAATACTCTAATTTATACTATTTTTTAAAGAAATTAAGGTTATGTTTAAGAAATGGTTGTGATTGATTAAGGCGAGAAAGTGGATAAAGAAATTAAGGAATAGTTTAAAGGTGAGAGAAGTGTGAAGAGAAAAAAAATCACACAAAACGAGGTAAGCCATTAGCGTATGATTAATTGAATATTAATTATTTTAAACTTAAAAAATAGATTAATATGATTTTTTAAAATAACTTTTATATAGAAGATTTTTACAAAAAATACACCGTTTAGTAGTTTGGGAAATATGCTCACGGAAAACAAAAGGGTATTTATGCTCAACATGTACTCCTGAACGAAGCCTAAATAGGATAAGGTTGTGATTGGTTGAGATGGAAAGGGAGGTAGAGAACCATTACTATTATGAGACAAATTTGAATCTAGAATTAGTAGTATTTTGAGATGGAGGATAGCTCTGTCGGCAAAATGGGACTGAGGGTCCCATGTTCTGCGGGGACGCGTGGCTCTCCGGCCACATCGGCTCCTCCGGGGGACATATCCTGCACGACCGGCGGCCGGCAGAGAGGCCGTGTCTCCCGCCAGTCGTCCGTGCCCGGATGCGTCGCCCGCGGCCCCGGGTGCTCGTCCCCGCGCCCGGACGCGCCGCCTGTCGCCCGGGAGCGCCGCCTCCGGCCCCGGGCGCGGGTCGCCCCGGGCCCGGGGGAGCGTTGCCCGGGAGCGGGAGCGCCTCCTCCGGCCCCGGGCGAGTGCCGCCCGGGAGCGCCGCCTCCGGCCCCGGGCGAGTGCCGCCCGGAAGCGCCGCGTCCGGCCCCGGGCGAGTGTTGCCCGGGAGCGGGCCGCCCGGGAGCGCCGCCTCCGGCCCCGGGCACGTGTCGCCCGTGCCCGGAAGCGCCGCCTCCGGGCGTGTGTGGCAACCAGGCGACCAGACCAGCCGCCCGCAGCACCCGACAGGGGCTCCTCCAGGTATGGCGCAACAGGCGGCTGCGGACATGCGCGTGCTCCAGCCGCCCATAGCAGCAACAGCCCCGGCATGGGCGTCGTAGGCAGACGTGTGCACAGGAGAGCTCACCGGAAAAGCTCTCTCTCCGTATTCTGGCACTGTGGACTCCCCTAATCTATAAAGGAGGATCCAAGCCACCGAACCGAAGGCGAGCAAGCTTTAGCATTAGGGACCCGGGCTCGGATTCTGACTAGACCCCGGGCTCTCCGACTCTAGCTCATTCTCAGACGACTGTTCTTCTTCCTCAGCTCCGGCTGAGCTCACTTTGTAACCGCATTCATCCTCCCACCTAGCCATACACACAGGAGTAGGGTATTACGCTCCGGCGGCCCGAACCTGTATAAATCCTCCTGTCTCCTCTGTGTGCCACTGTTTCTCGTCTTCTCCAACGCCTCGTACACCTGAGAACCACTCCCCTGGCCGAATCTCAAAAGGGGGGTCTCCCGACTTCCCGCCGTCGAGGTTTCGTCCTCCGACAGGTTACAAAGTGAGCTCAGCCGGAGCTGAGGAAGAAGAACAGTCGTCTGAGAATGAGCTAGAGTCGGAGAGCCCGGGGTCTAGTCAGAATCCGAGCCCGGGTCCCTAATGCTAAAGCTTGCTCCTTCTCGGTTCGGTGGCTTGGATCCTCCTTTATAGATTAGGGAAGTCCACAGTGCCAGAATACGGAGAGAGAGCTTTTCCGGTGAGCTCTCCTGTGCACACGTCTGCCTACGACGCCCATGCCGGAGCTATCGCTGCTATGGGCGGCTGGAGCACGCGCATGCCCGCAGCCGCCTGTTGCGCCATACCTGGAGGAGCCTCTGTCGGGTGCTGCGGGCGGCTGGTCTGGTCGCCTGGTTGCCACACACGCCCGGAGGCGGCGCTTCCGGGCACGGGCGACACTCGCCAGTGGCCGGACGCGGCGCTTCCGGGCGGCATTCGCCCGGGGCCGGAGGCGGCGCTCCCGGGCGGCACTCGCCCGGGGCCGGAGGAGGCGCTCCCGCTCCCGGGCAACGCTCCCCCGGGCCCGGGGCGACCCGCGCCCGGGGCCGGAGGCGGCGCTCCCGGGCGACAGGCGGCGCGTCCGGGCGCGGGGACGAGCACCCGGGGCCGCGGGCGACGCATCCGGGCACGGACGACCGGCGGGAGACACGGCCTCTCTGCCGGCCGCCGGTCGTGCAGGATATGTCCCCCGGAGGAGCCGATGTGGCCGGAGAGCCACGCGTCCCCGCAGAACATGGGACCCCCAGTCCCATTTCGCCGACAACCTCCGTTCTAAAAAAATTATATCCCTCCGTTTCTTAATAATTGACACTGAACATTATTTATTTTTAAACTTTGATCACTCATCTTTTTTTTAAATATTTACAAACACTAGAAATGATGATATGTTATTAAAGTGAGGTATGCTCTAAATATAAGAATCAAACTTTTGTTTATTTAGATCTAACAATTAAAAATCACTTAATGGTCAAAGTTTAAAAGAGAAAAATCAAAATTATCAGTTATTAAAAAAACAGAGAGAGTACTTTTTTACGCAAATATGAACAAAAGTAAAGTTTTTTTAACATAAGGAGTAGCTTGTGTGAAAAAAGAGAGATGTCATGCATCTTGAACGTGTCATTCGGGCTCTAAGTTGGTCCGTTCTAACTTACTCTCTCCGTTTCAAAATACAAAAACATAGTATTGGATGTGACATATTCTACTACTACAAATCTAGATAGCCTTATGCCAAAAATTGCACTATTAAATCCTTTTTTGAAATTATTTTAAAAAATGAACCGGTTTAAAAACCTTTTTTAAAAATAGACCGTCAGCTCAGCGCCAGCCCCGAAGACGCTGAGCTCCGACATGTCCGTGCCACTAGGGCTAGCGCTAAGGTCCTTGCTCCCATGGCTACTCTGTCCACACGGAGGGCTGACGTGTTTAACGTCAACGCCAGCGCGTGCGGCGCTGAGCTATCTTAACCCAGCGCTGCACCGCGCCAGGCCCACTCCTTATCCTTCCTCTTTTCTTTCTTTTGGCCGGCTAGAGAACATGCGACTCTCTCTCTCTCCCTCACCCCCAAATCTCCATAAATCGAAGCTAAATCGAGCTGATTTCGTCCGGCTAAAGAACAGGCGACTCTCTCTCTCCCTCACCCCCAAATCTCCACAAATCGAAGCTAAATCGAGCTGATTTCGTCTGGATTTTTGGTGGTAGCCTGTAACAACCTGCCCTCCAGAACCGCGTATCCTAGCCCATCCGACGGACGGGCCCACTTACACATAGCACCCCACTTACACTTTCATCCTCGCTTCATGTAAAAGGGATAACCCGGAAGTGCTATAGTTGGATGGACAAGGCCTTATAAGTTGGTTCAACTCTTACTCAACTAACAAGGTGGTACTAATCAAGTACACACAACACTTATGGGCCACATAGGCCAGATCCTAATTGGGCCAGGATGTCACACACACCCTCTCAAAGGACCTGGTGTCCGCCAGTCCAACTTACCCGCATAGCCACACAGGCATATAGACAAATGTCCAGGAACGCACCCCCTCTTAGCACACATTCGTACATCCAGTGCCGGTACCATATGCCATACCATGTGCCTCACACAGGAACGCACCCCCTCTTAGCACACATTCGTACATCCAGTGCCGATACCATATGCCATACCATGTGCCTCACACAGAGCCCACATGCATCATGCGCCATATGCCCGCACACTGACCCGTACGTGCAACCGCGAAGGTCGGCTCTGATACCATTTGTAACAACCTGCCCTCCAGAACCGCGCAGCCCAGCCCATCCGACGGGCGGTCCTACTTACACATAGCACCCCACTTACACTTTTGTCCTCACTTCATGTAAAAGGGTTAATCCGGAAGTGCTATGGTTGGAGGGACAAGGCCTTATAAGTTGTTTCAACTCTTGCTCAACAAGCAAAGTGGTACTAATCAAGTGCACACAACACTTATGGGCCACATAGGCCAGATTCTAATTGGGTCAGGATGTCACATAGCCTATCTCCAAGATATCCTCCATACAATGCCCCTACTTTCCCATGGATATGCGATGTTAATTTGGTTTTTTTGTGAACCCTAGGATTGAAGTTAGGTTTATTTTTGTTAGATGAGTAACCCTAGTTTGAGGGATGCTAGGGGGTTGAAAATGTGGACGATGCCATATCATTTTTGTAAGTCATGTTTAGGATACCCTAAGTGTGTAGTTATATATGTATATTTGTAATGTGTGACTGTGGTAATTATCGGAGTATGCACCCCTTATTCAATGGTAAATTTTTAAAATATAATTCCGTTTTGACATTTTACGAGTACGTGTGGTTGGCCTAATGAGGTATAATTTGTGTTTACTTGGTTATAATGTAGGTTGCGATGGATGCGTTTGGTATGTCCATTCATCAACGACCTCCGATTGATGTGCCTCCACTGATGTGTGTGCGGAGATTATTGCAAATTTACAATAAGTGAGAAGGATCACACATGCCGGCAAAGGTATCAGCGCCAATACCAGGAGCTGAGAATTACTTGATTGCAAAAAACTGTAAGACTGGAGCTGAGACTTAGGCTGTTCCATAAACAGCATCCACAATATCAGCGCCAAACTACATGGCGCTGATACTTACCACGTCCGCGCCAAACCTTCCGGCGCGGAGGGTTGGCGTCTCAGCGCAAACTTTTCGACCCCGACAAGTTTTTTTTGTTCGGCCATCAGCCCAAAGCTCAGCGCCAATGACTGTGGCGCGGAGTTTGCGAGTCTCAGCGCCAATACCTCTGGCACTGAGGTGGTAGCCTGGCGCCATCGGCTGACCTATAGCTCCACGCCAAACGTCCTAGTGCGGATGTAGGCCATCTCAGCGCAAACTTTCCCTCCCCAAGCAGGAGGAATGTTTTGATCACCCAAAGCTCTGTGCCAAACCAGGCGGCGCTGACCTATGCCGTCTCAGCGCAATCTTTTCACCTTCGGCAGGACTTTTTGGAACGCTGTGGGGTTCCCCAGTTCCGAACCAATCATGCTGGCGCGGACCTTGGGCACCTCAGTGCACCAGGTTCCAACCTTTGGTGCGCTGGCTAGGTCCCAAAGGTCCGTGCCAATTGCTCTGGCACAGACCATGGGCACCTCAGCACACCAGGTTCCAGGCCTTGGTGCGCTGGCTAGGTCCCAAAGATCCATGCCAATTGCTATGGCACAGACCTAGGTCCCAAAGGTCCGTGCCAATTGCTCTGGCATAGACCATGGGCACCTCAGCACACCAGGTTCCAGGCCTTGGTGCGCTGGCTAGGTCCCAAAGGTCCGTGCCAATGGTCCTAGCGCGGACCCTGGGCACCTCAGCGCACCAGATTCCAGGCCTTTGTGCGTTGGGTGTGTACCTAACTGTGGCGTTAGAGTACCTCACACGGAACGGATGGTGCACATGGATCGAGTACTGTTGTAGCCAAATCTTCAACTCATCAAAAGATCGAAACTCTAACCCCTTCCTTGGCTCCTCTCCCATTGTATTTATACCACCATCGTACTCAGGGTCACCATCGGCGATTGCAAGGTTCGCGTTGGTGAGATCCTCAAATTGTACTATGGTCGGATTACGTCCAATTATTTCCTCGAAGGTTTTTCTCTCTTCCTTGAACATCTTAGCTATCTGCCGGTCGTTATCTGAGTTAGAGGCATAATCATCATCGTACAGGGATTCGTCCTCGCCTTCTTCATCAAGCAAACTAGGGTCCAACCCGTGGTTCTCCATAGTCTCCTCGCACTCACTGCGTGTATAAACACCCTCTCGCAGCAAGTGACGTACACCCTAAGTACTTGACTATCTGTCATAGGTTCTCGCTCTTCTTATAAATCATCCCCGTCCACTTGATTGTGCGCAACCGCATCCTCGACAGGCATCTCGACGGGTGATGTACCATGACCATGTTGTGGACTATCGGGGACCATTCCTTCACTTGCCATCCGCCTAACCAAGTCACTCTTCACATCGCTTTCATCATCTAACACAACATTCACCGGACGAGAGATAGGGGAAATTACACGCGGGGTAGATTTATGTCCAAGTAATCCTCCTATATTGTCGCCCCTTAACCTTACAGGCAAACAGTTCGAGGGATTTGAATTGCGACCCCATCATAATGTCAACATACACTTCCCACTCCACTTCCCCATTCAACTTGAGCATATGCTTTATGTGACATTGGTCCACATTCGACATCGTATCTACCTTGCAGAGCAACCGACTCGTTTGACCACCCCAACACATCCTTTATACGGGCCGTAAGATCCTTGAAAGTAGGCTTGGCAGGAAACACTATAGACCTAATGGTCATACCCTCGAAATGACTGCCACCATTACTTAGCTCATTTACTACGCTACCGTAATATAGACGGACTAATCTATCCATCTACACAACATGAGATAAATTTTAAAATAAATATGAAAAGCCTAACAAAAAATGCGTATTGAAGACATAACAATATTATAAGTACAAAATGTAAATAAAAAAATATCCTACACGACGAAATACATTCAAAATAACATTTAAACTACTACATATGTAACAAATAAATCGAAATTACCACCTTCATATATTCAAAATTCCTATACATATACTATGCATACGTAGTACAAATACCTACGTATACTAAAAATATAATACTAAACATGCGGGCAAGCCTTTTCCATCTACCAAACTAGGGTTCTTCATCCTCCAAAAACTAGAATTCCTCATCTAACAAGCTAGGGATCCACACACCTAGGGTTCACCAAAAAACCAAAAAAGATCACAAATCCAAGGGGGGAAAAGGGGCATTGTATGGAGGATACCTTGGAGATGAGCTTCCACCAAAAATATGAATGAAATGAACTCTATTTTGCTTCGATTTGTCGAGATTTGGGGGTAGGGGAGAGACAGGGCGCGTGTGTTCTTCGCGTGTGAGCTAGTCGGCCAAAGGAAGGAGAAGGAGTGGGCCTGGCGTGGCGCGGCGTTGGGTTAAGATAGCTCAGCGCCGTGTGCGCTGGCGCTGACCTTAAACATGTCAGCCCTCCACGTGGACAAGGCAGCCACGGGGGCAAGGACCTTAGCGCCAGCCCCCGTGGCGTGGACATGTCGGAGCTCAGCGCCTTCTGGGCTGACGCTGAGCTGGCGGTCCATTTTTTAAAAAGGTTTTCAAACCGGTATATTTTTTAAAATAGTTTCAAAAAAGAGTTAAACAGTGCAATTTTCAGAGCCCTCTATTCATATTTATAGTACTAAGATGTATCACATTAAGTACTAGGTTTTTTATTTTGAGACGAAGGGAGTACTGTGCAAAGTTTGCTTCCTTCAGGTTTGAAAAACCACAATACGGTCAATTGGGGAAGCAGGAACGACAAAACAAAAACACATGATTTAGATAGCAAGGAAAAGTATAGGGTCAAGAACACACGAATTGGACGTGAGATATAAAAGAAATTCCAAGAGGTTCGTTAGATCTTATGCTAACTTTCTTCTAAAATCTTCGTGTAGTGTACCATTCTAAAGCAATTTCATAATATTTTGATGGCTCCCATCCTTTGTTTTAAATGCCTAAATAGGAAATTTTCATATAAGATTTAAATTCTAGAAAATTCCTCCACAAATCATTTTTTTCCAAAGGGGAGCCTAGTCCTTTGTTGTATTGAGTTATGTAGCGACCAAAAATTTTATAGCATATTTAACAATATGATTTAACAAATAAAATATATTGAAATATGTCACTCCTATATCACCTCCCTATACCTACAAGTATACATGGTCTTGGCCCATGAGGGGATCTGTACATTGATCAACATTTTAAAGCTTTTGTTCCAGCGATCACAACATTTCAAAGCTTTGATTGCTAATTTGTGTGAAAGTATATTGATTAACAAAGTGAAAAAATGAGTGTAAATTTTTTAAACTGTGGTTCTGAATTTTTTTTAAAAAAATACTATAAAAGAAATTCGATGTTACAAAGAAGTTATACAAAAGTGCATTTTTAGTTACAAAGTTTCACAAATATTAAACTTAAAAGAATGCATATAAAAATGCAGCTTTGTAAACGATTTACAATTGAACTATTTAAACTATATGAGAATATGACAATTTTAGGAATGAATTTGGTCCATAAAAAATTTATAGGAACGAGGTCAAATTGCAAAATACCACCTTTATATGATTTCACAACAATTTTAGGAATGAGTTTTCGAAGTCTTAAAGGTTTGATCAGATTTTGTCTAAAATATCACATTTATGATCGAATGAAATATGGTTTTAACTTTTTTTTTTGTCAAAGAATAGCATACTAGCTTTGCAGATTGTGAACGGTAAATAACGACTTGAATTGGTGGAGCTAGGAAAGTTGTAGGTCTTGTTTGAAGAGCTTAATATTTTAAAAGACAGCCGAGGAGAAGCTAATTAGTAAGAATCTAGAAAAATTAGACTTTAATTTATTTTCTAGATTTTATAATTATAAATACTTAGAATCTATATGAGAATTTAGACTGTTTAGAAAAGATTCTATCAGCAAAAGATTTCAAAAGAAGTAACCATAGTAAGATATATACAGAAGATTCTTATTCTGAACCTAGCATACATAACTTTACATAATATTAAACTAATCTGATCGAACTATTGGACAGTGTAACTGAAAGCGACACAAGTACTGAAACTAGGAGTTTGTCAACTACTGCTTAACAAGAATCTCCAAATTAAATTAAATTAAATTATGGATACGAGCGGAAGCTAGCAACGAAGCTAAGTGGTAGCTACGTGCCTAGCTAGCTATGCAAGAAACTAATAATGTAGTTTTTGTCTAGTTAATTTATATCTGGTTTAAATAATTAATTAGAACCCCGCTGTTTGGACGGTACACGTAATGGTGGTGGCACTAGTGGAGAGCTTGTCGTATCATTTGAGTACCATAATTTCACATGGCGGTACAGGACAAAAGCAATATGAGATACTCCATAGTACAGATTGCGACGTGCAAATAAGGCGAAAAATATACTCATTGTGCCAAAAATATATGGGGCATTTGTGTTCTTCTCTTGTTTTTAACTTCAATTGTGGTTTTATCTCTACTTTTTAACTTTGTGATTTTGTCCTTGTTTTTTAAACTGAAGCTCGTGTTTACCCTTATTCTATTAAAAAGACTTAACAGTGCTAAAGTTCAGTCAAAACATGCTCAAATTTCATATTAAGTTTGTGCTTGGCCTCATTTTTTAATTGAATATTCAGAAACTCATATCAAAATAGAGGCAAAACTTATGTCAAAGTATTCGATATCAAAATAGAGACAAATCTGTAAGGGTATACATATTTTTTAACACCATTAAGAAGACTTAACGGAATAGGAGCAAACACAAACTTCGGTTAAAAAAACAAGGACAAAATCACAAAGTTAAAAAATAAAGATAAAATTATAATTAGAGTTAAAAACAGGGATATGCAGTCAGATATCGACATTCTATCTAACATACAACTTAGACAACATTTTCCAATACCTCAGGGATTAGATTATATATTCCCTTTCTTCATGGAAATAACCATTCTTACATGCTGAGCTACATGGAGTGCTCCTTAGAAACTTTTAATGGGATTTTTTTATAGGATTTATTTGAATTCTTCAAATATTCCTTTGAAATTCATCAATTCCAAAGGAGGCTGAAATGTGAAAAATGGTAAACTCTTTAGACAAATTCCACCGACACCATAGATGCAGAGAGAAATTCAAGATAGAGTGTACACTGGTTGTTCATTGTGCAAAAGCAAATTACTAGCTAGCTTACCCTAAATCAACGACTGCCTAGACAGTATGATGTAATGACTCATAACCGACCGACCGAGCGAGTATGTTTCTGTAAAAGTAAAGTAGTATCGTTTTTAATCTCTTCCATTTCTAGCCATATACAAAATTAGATTTTTTTGTAACTTCTTTCAGCACAGATTACAGTCGCTACTAAATAGTTAAATTGGTTAATATGAAAATTCCCGGCCAACCGAGAATCGGTTCCAACTGTTTTTACCCCTGGTCTAACCACCTCGGCCTCACTGTTTGCTTCAAAAGAATAAACTTTGATTAGTAATTTACAGTATATTATTTATGACCACCTTTGCCTTACTGTTTGATTCAAAAAATTAGATTTGGATCACTAATTTATATTGCAACATATTTCTGTAATCCGATGAAATTAAAATATTATGAAAATATTTTTTAAACAAATCCACGCGCATATGATTCTCATATCACCAACTTAAATATCTGAAAATATAGTGGTGCACACAACTGGATATGAAAATATCGAAAATGTTTTCATCGACCGGGTGAATGTAAGAAAATTTAGGTTTTATGTACTCCTTGGTTCCTACGCATGAATACCTTGCATATTTTTCTTTCGAAGTCATGTACCCATACCACTGGTGCATTCCACCTTACATAATTTGATGTACCTAGGTTGTTTAAGTCCCTGTCAATCTTCCCCTTTAGGCCTTGTTCGGTTAGGTCGGGTTCAGGGGGATATGGGCCAAAATACCCATGTATCATCTTGCCCGGACAGAAATTTCTCTCGTGGCCCAAATGTGTGTTCGACTGGGCCAGGGTGGGGAAATTTCCCCGTCCAACCCACGGGGGAGAGAAAAATGTCCATCGAGATGATTTTTTCTCCCCGGCAGCGGCTGCGTCTTGCTCTCCTCGATGCGCTGGGCAGCAAGCTCCATCGCCTGCCGCCTGCACCGTCGTGCAAATCTCCATCGCCATGAGCAGAGCAGCGTTGCCGTCCTATTGCTTCCGCTCCCCGTCCCCTTGGCCTTGATTCTCGTCTCCTCGCGAGCTCGTCCACCGCCTGTGCTGATCTCCATCCATCCCACGAGCAGAGCAGCGGTGCCGTCATCCTGCTATTTCTGCCTCGGTGAGCATCCGTGCCGACGCACATTCTCTTCTTTTCTCATCCTCCTAGTTCTACCCACACCTTTTCTCTTTGCCTTAACCTTCTCCTTCTCTCCTCCTAGAGTTTGACCTAATATTTTCTCAAATCCGGTCGAGAGGTAGAAGAAGAGGGAGAGAGTTCTTGTCATCAGCAAGGTTCTATCCTCTCTAACTTTTAATGTCCCTCCTTAATTTATCAGGTGCTGCTCTATGCCTCTCGATAAATTTTGGCACACAAGTGTGGCAATCAATCTATTTTATAGTGTTGAGGTTAGGTGACAGATTGTTGAAAAGAATACTGTGCTGAATTCTGATAATTCACAGAAGTAAGTTGACATATGAAACTCCTTAATGGATTGTTAATTCAATCATCAGTTAACTTATGGATTAGGCTCTATCATAGCAGCAATCGAATTGTACAAGAGTTATAGATATTAGTATATATACAATTGGCACCATCTGGAATAGAAATAGTAATAATCTAAAAGAAAATGATCTACAAATCTTCTGCCAATGGATTTCTCTTCATGTGTGGAATAGTTAGCAATTGAGATGGTGTTTGTCCAAAGTAAGCAATTTGATCTTGCATGGCTCGCCGTTGCACCTTCAGCATTTTCAATAAAAAAAATATGAGCAGATAGCTAGAAACCTATATGCAGTAGCTTGAAAGCATACTAATACTTACTGGATCTGTGATTTTGTCAATATCAGAGTTCTTCATATGTAATGTAGAAGAACACATTGTTGGCCATTACTGCTTCTTTACCTCTCTGTTTAAATCTGTAAAAGAAATATTCCTTGGTTATTTTGGCTTCATGTTTCCTGCATTGCATTTAGGTCTTTAAAATTTTTATGCAATAGTTTATGCTGCTTGGTGCCTGGTACAAGTTCCACCTTTGCCTCTAGGTATTATGATACAAGGAATTGGTTAGGAACTGGACTAAACAAAAATGTTATTTTTCACTGGTTACAACCAGGCAGCTTATTGTGGTAGCCAGGTGCTTTTGGATTCTTGCGGCCTAGCTTTGGCACTATGGTTCGAGTTCATTTGTTATTATAACCTATAAAATATGTACCTTGATCCATTCTTTTACTGTTGTGTACTACATATATTTCCCGCGCATGTATTTCATACCACTGAATTTCCCCCCTACGGTGCCCTATTTAGTATGTTGTCTAGTACATGAGTTTAAATTATAGTAGTTCTATATTTTTTTCTTTGGTGATAAAATCATTTCTATATTTACCATTTGTTGCTTTGCACATACATGTATGTTGGGGTATTTTGCATGTGAGCAGAAACTAGTAGCCTTTTAGGGAGGGAGAGGAGAAACTCCAGTTAGGCTCAGGTTGGAGCAGTGACATTGTTATGTTAGCATTTAGACTAGATAATTTCTTCGAAAAGAATTTAGACTGAATTGTTGCATTGCATATTTAGATAGTCAAAGGAAATTTTATTTACTATGTGAGCACTAATTGCATTGGTTGGTTTATGTTCAAGTTCTGAAAATTATGTGAGTCTAAAAGTAGCAATGATGTTCCTATAATCTAAATGTTGTGATCATGCCATACTGTTTCTGCAAAGTGTGGCTGCTGCAATGTACATCGAATTGTCTAAACATTTTGTATACCTGCTGAGATTATTGGCTATAATTGGATTTGTACCTGTTGTCCACTTCTAGAACTGTGGTATTTCATCTATAATTATGATAGAAACTTCAACCTCATGCCATTAAAGATGTCTATTATGACAAGTATATGTTTGAACTGTTTTTATTGATATCTCTTAATGCCTCACATTTGAACTTTTGATGTTTTGTTTTTTAGTGACTTCTCGAGCAGGGGAAAGGACACTGATTGAAGAAAAGATGTAGAAACAAGATTGACACTAGCCAACAGTAGCCTGTTTTGTTCACCTGAAAAATGAAAACACCATTTTGTTTATGAAAAGATGGTTGTAGCTTGATGCTAAAATTGTTTTATTTGCGATTACAAAGAGTACACATGCACAAAGACCAGTACGAACTCACACCACACTAAATGTAATAATGTAAAATCAATGTACATACATTACCAAAAGTTTGGATGGAATATATAATTTACTACTGTGCCGAAACTTTTAGAGTAACCGATCAAAAGTGCTCGCTCAGTTCAGCAAATTAGGCAATCTCGTGAGGTTTTATAAGAAAATGACGAGATTCCGATCAAGTGAGATTACATGAACATGAAAGAAAAGGACAGACTCACCGCCCATCCTATAAGAGGGTTTCATAAACTATCCGTAACTGCATGGTTACCGTAATAATCACGCTTATCGTAGAGGTATGATAAAGGTTACCGACGGTAGAGTTTAATGAAATTTGTTCGAATTCAAATTTTAAACATAATAGAAAAAAATCCCAAAAATTTCTATAAGTAGCACATGATTTCTATGCTACCTGGTGATAACTTTTGTGAAAAATACTAAGCTAATTTATATTTTGCCATGACTACAAGGCGGTGTTGCTCCAAAATTTATAATTGATGCTAGTGGACATTATATTTTAGGTTATTATAATCTTTATAGTTGTGAACATTATATTATGATATTTTTATTGTTGTCAAATATGAGATTGTAATTTTTTTCTATAATTTTTTTACTAAATCAAAGACCACGGTTACCACGTCTTACCGTACAATAACCATGAGTTAACCATAGTAATCATGATTTTATTGTAAGATTTAAATATTTTAAATTTAAATTTTTTAGATAAAATTCATATGATTTTGATAGTTACCGTGATAAACGTTTATCATAGAGAAACGATAACCTCCCACACGGTAGGAGAAAGCCTGCCCGTGAGGCCGTGACCGTGCATGAACCCAACAACAACCGGTCGGCCACACCGCACGCACGCACGGTCGCACGCTGACTAGACCCAACCCCAACCACATAACCAGCAAAGCAAGCAGGTCAGAAAAACGGCCGGATCTATCACGCGGGAGCCCTCCTTTCGGTCCACGTACGATGTATCTACACGGCCCAAAAGGTACAGCCCCTCGTGGTCCAGACACGACCCACCCTACCCCGTCGATCTACACCGTCCACCTGTCCATCCTCCCTCTACTCCGTCCGATCCGCGCCACGTGTCGCGTACGACCTGACGATGGGCCCCATCGGCTCATGTGCTGTCAGCGGGGGGCATCGACCGCGGCACGTGGGGAGGCGATAACGGCAATCATTGCTGTGCGTCCCATCAAATGGGAGCTCGACGCATGTCCGTGCTGAGTCCCCTCGCTAATCTCTTCGTGTTTTAGGGTGGTGCTAATCACTGATTAGTGGGGGCACGAGGGGGAGCAGGGCGATGTGATTAGCGATCTTGTTTTCATCCTGTAAGCCATGCAAAGCTACAACCACTCGTGTAGATGGTGATGGTGATCTTAATTAGCTTAATTAATCGTAACTTTGTTATTCTTTTCATGATTTGTCTGTAGTTTACTCATTTTATCTTAAAATATAAAAACATAGCACTACATATGATACACTTAATACTATAAGTCTATCTAGATTCGTAGTAGTAGGTAGTATCATATGTAGTACTAAGTTTTTTATATTTTAAGATTAAAAAAATAGTGTATAATGTCTCGTTAAAGCTCTCTGCTTGGTTTACGCATGAGATATACTCTATCGGAAAGCGAGCGAGAACAAGGTGAGATATAAAAAACTAAAACAATTATACAATATATGTTTATCTGTGAGACTCGATCGTATCACGTACGTGGAATTCAAATTCGAGAAGCGTGCTTATAAAAAACGAGACAGTGTTTTAGCAGAGCCTGTAGGTTCAAATGCTCCCAAAGTTAGGATAAATTAATAGAATAAAATAAATCTAAATCAGTTGTAAAATTGGCTATGTACTTAAAATAGGTATCATCACATGAAAATTACCATGGTGCATATATCAGTAATTCAGTATTCCACATCAACGAGGAGGATATCATCCGGTAGAATGGCGATCTTCAGCTTGACCCATGAGGTTTCTAAAGGACAGATTGCATACGCATTTATCCATCTTGCTATCAATGGACTCTTGGTGCTTCCAAGGGCAATATAAGAGAAAACCCTTTCCCCTGGTGCAACGACAGGGAAAGAACGAAAATGTTATCCCAAAATATATGGACTTTTAGGATTTTAGGGACATATTAAGGAGCCAAGGAAAAGTCCATATCACCCCTCATTAAACACACATCCCACCTTCTAATTTATGCCTAAACATGCATACATGCATATTATTAATAAGATTGTACCGAGAAATATACCAAACTAGATAGTTTAGATGCATTAAATTTCTGAAAATTTTTATATTTTTGGACAAATATTGATCGCCAAGAGTCCTTATATTTTGGTACCCAGAAAATAGCTAACAAATTAAAGGCCCTGAACACACACAACAATCACTTTTCGTTGTTCATGTTATACTGTACACATGTTATTCTGAATCGAGATTTTGTACTATAATGGAGTACTCCACTATGTTGGCATTGCAATCTATTCATGCAACTTTAGTGTAGTCGTAGAGTTAATCAAGGTCTAAATGCTGATGTCCACGATCATGGATACATGATCACACTATTAGAAATGTTGCATATTTTTGCAAGGATTTTTTTTAAAATTCACGTGTTAAGGAGGTGTACTTCTGAGCTGTAGCGTGTGTCTGTCATGTGATAAAAAAACCTGCAAAAAAATTAATAGTCACAAATACACTAGTTTAATTACTAATTACTAGTATAAAAACCATATAGTTAATTTACAGGCATGGTGCTTGCCAAGTGACCTTGACACCAATAGTGGAAGGTGGTTACCGGAGAGCGAGCTCGCAACCAATGAATATAGGCAAGCCATGGCGATGTGTGTCAATGAGCGAAAACCATTGTTGTCAGGACAACCTGCATGCAACGGCCATCCTAACAGTTAATTAAGCATTGCAAACAATAACCCGCGACGGTATGGTGTTTCAAGGTGAGGCGAGGCGGCGACAGCTTGAGCGAGGAGAATGTCATAACGGTGGAAAGTGAAGAAGGGCTAGGGGTGACAAAAGAAATGGATGGTTTGTGTGGTACACCTTTCGGTTTTTAATGAATGACGTCGTTGACTTTTAAACATATATTTGATTACTCTCTTATAAAAAAATAAGTAATTATCATTTATTTTGTTGTGGTTTGTTTTATCTTGGAGGTATTTTAAGGATGACTTATATTTTTTTATATTTACATAAAATTTTTGAATAAGACGAATGATCAAACGCATATCTAAAAGTTAACGGCATCGTATATTAAAAATAGAAGGGAGTATTAAGTATATAAGTTAGGTTATCTTCTATTTTGTAATAAATATTCTATTGATAGGGTTCTCGGTACAAAGTTCTCAATACAAATATAATTTCGAGGATTTTATATTAAGAAATACATTAAGGAAGTTTGGAGGATTTTAATCTTGAAAAATTTTTCTATTAGCTCCTTTGGAACAAAAGATTGTGAGTGACAAAAATAAAACCTATGGATTTCTTTCCTATGCCTCAATTCCATAGGAATATAAGCATGATCTCCTACCTCACATTTTTAATTTTCTTCGATAAGTTCCATTGACTCTCTCTCTCTTTCTAGTATCTCTCTTGCCCAAAACAATTTCTTTTAAAATTTCCATGTTCTATTTTCTATGAGCCATCCAATTTTACAAATATTTGAATTCTTATGTTTTAGAACACTGTAGGAATTCAAAGTATGTGACATCATATTCCTATATTTTTCCTATTCATACTTTTAGAAATCATGTGTTCCAAAGTAGCACTAAGGCTATGTTTGAATCTAGATATTAGGGGAAAAACTTTCTCATTTTCTATGAGCACGGTTCCCAAACTGCTAAACAGTGTATTTTTTGCAAAACTTTTCTTCTAAAAGTTACTTTAAAAAATTATATTAATTTATTTTTCAAATTTAAAATAATTAATTTTTAATTAATCATGTACTAATAATTTACCTTATTTTATGTGATCATCATGCTATACTTTCTCCCTCGTTTTCAAACTCACCCTAAATCACAAAATTTTGTAGACCCCATTTATAACTGCCGTGCACAGAAATAGCAGTTCTGTACTCATCATGTAGTACCTGTGGGCCCGTCCCGTTGATGATGGCAGGCAAGGGAAGAACATAAAGAGGTGTGCTTTATAGGCCCACAGCGGAATGGATGACAACAACATTGACACGACGGAGGGAAAGCGATTCGAAGATGAGCGCTGTGTCCGTACGTCCGCCCGCTTGTAAGAGGCCAGGCCCAGATCGGCCCAATAGCGCGAGTGTGCTAATTAAACACGTGCCAGGATTCCTTGCCCGCTAACGTGGGCCGCGGCCTTCGCCCTCTGCTTTGTCTCGCCTGATTTCCTCTTCATTTTATTTTCAAGTGTACCAGGTGGACACACATCTCATGCACACACTAGCCTCATTTGGCACTTACCAATGACCGCACCCATATGTGGTAGAAAAATACGAGCACCCATGTCAAATACATAACTTGAATTCAGGTTTCACCACAAGAAGCCTAACCAAGTGTCTCGTCTTTTATTATAGGTCGGCATATTAAGCATATAGTGGTGGCAGTCGATAAATTCCAAGATGGATGGCCCGATGGCCTGAGCAGAGAGAAAACGACAGGAGACGTTGACACAAGAAGAGTAGGCAATAGATTAGTAGTAATAGACATCCGGTAGGGTGCTCTCTTTATTGGAGGATGAATAGGGGACGGGATCCCGTCTAGCCAACGAGATAGGTAATGCCCCACCTCTGCGGCTTCGCACGCCCGAGCTCCCACAGGAGAAAAGAGAGTGAAGTAGCAGCACTCTGGCTCCCCACATCCGTGTAGATGCCAGGCCATGTGTGAGCTCCTTCCGAGCCAACCACCGGTGCCGTCCCACCACCACACGCTCACTGTCTTCTCTATCCTCCCCCTCCCTCTCTACGTCCACAGTTGCTGGCGCACCGACGCCGTCCCTCTGTCACGTGCTTTGGGTCAGCGGATGGATAGGGCCGCCACCAACGTGTTACCACAAGTGGTGCTAGTTGATACCTATGGGTACCAGGCTTAACACCTATAGGTATCAGCCTTGATACCTAGGTATCAAGTTTGGTACCTGCTACCAATTAACGAGGTGCCACTAGAGTATCATTGAGATGTCCACAAAAATCATATGTGTATCAAGAGAAAGCTCAAGAAAAACCATCAAAAAAATCATCCAGGCCGCGACCTTACTAGATCCATCGCTCTTGTCCTCGTCACCGCCATAACTATCCTCTCCTGCACCTCGCCCCCACAGATCCATTGCTCATCTGCCTCACCTGCACCGGATCCACCACTCTTGTGTCTTGACGCCGGCAGATCTAGCGACCCCACTCCTTAGCCACCCCGCCTCACCCGTGCTCCACTACACCAGCCGTAGATCCAACGAGCCCACGCCTCGCCGATTTGGGACCTGCTGCCATGCCTGAGTTGCGGTGTCGCGCTCGAGCTCTGCAGCACTGGCCGCCTTGTCCCATGCTCTGCAGCCTTGGCTGCCTTGTCTAAGCTCCGCCACCAATCACACCGCAGCGCCCCAAGTTCGTTGGTTACTCTAGTTAGATCAAGAGAGAGTGTGGAGAGAGGGTGCGAGAATGAGAAAGAGAGAGAAAGAGGGGGAGAGAGAGAGGGGGAGGTGCTACGTGGTCTAGATGAGAGGAGCTGGGGATCTCATCTAGGATGGTGAGGCTGCTTGCATTAATGATCCCGTCACCGGACACGATCCCGTCCTGTAGTAAATCTGTTATTGAAGACACTAAAGGGTCAATGGCAAAGAACCTGGGCTTGTTTGGTTAATCCCACACCTTAAAAAGTAGAGGCCTTCGGTTAATCCCTACTGCAAAAGGATTGAAGGGGATTTGGAGGAGAATAATTCCACACCTTCAATCATCTTAAATCCTCTTGGGAGAGGGATTAAACGAACAAGGCCTAAGGAAGGGATTGGATTCCACACCTGAATAATAGATGTGAAATTATTCATCTCCAAAATCCCCTTCATTCAGGAGGGATTAACCGAACACACTGGCGGGATCAAAAAATGAGGTACACCATCCTTTAAACCAGCACAAAAAGAAGTGAGCGGAAAAAACATAATCTTCCTTTCCCATCAACACTACCATGCCCATCTCGTATTTTGACAAATAGATGAAGCCTGACGAGTTTGGAAAGTGATCGCAGCAGCCAGTGATAAAAAAGAAAAAAAAAAGAAACGCTAACGACACAAAGAAAATGATAGAACTCTGGCTCAAGTCAGATCTGATGAACGCATCGTACTAACAGCAAGTTTAACTATAAAGTAGTATAAACCCGCAGTTTGTTCTAATAAGGAAAAAGAACAACTGCAAATCTGCGATATTTGTTCGTTTCTTATACCAACGGTCAATGACCATCAAGGCGCTAGAACTCTCATATTAATTGATACATGGATCAAAGAAGGTGAACAACACCAGATGCTCTTAGCTTGAACCAATCTATTTATTTATCCTGCATCAGAACATAGATCACGAATTCACAGGTTAACAAACAACCTCCATGTAGGAATTCAATGCAAGAGCACCATAACAAATTGCAAGTGGTAGCAACATTCTGCACAAGTTACCATATATCTTAGTATCATAGAGGCTGTATCAATTCAATAAACAGTGTATATATATTCTTTTTCCAACAACTTTGATGGACAAAATTTTTGCCGATGGGGAGGACGGGGAGACTACCAAGAACAATTGCTATGTTACACCACCCGATATCAGAGATGGGAATCTAGCATCTCTCTTAACTTACCTTGTCCCTCATGGTAGATTCTATCACCATCTATACAAAGAGTGTTACTCTTTATTTTGTGGAATAAACAAATCTGCCTCCATTTCTATTATGTGTATTTACCAACTACAACCAACACCCCCCCTTACCTCCCTTGTCCTTGAGTTTCCAGAATTTATCTATGGCTCGAGCTGTGGCCGAGCCGCCTTTTGGCTTCAAATAGTGAGGACCCCAACTCTGGATTCACATTTGAATTTACGAAAGAATGGAATGGTATAGCTTGGATGAAATATTAACATGAGTGGATATCATGATGTATGTAAGAGATTAGAATCTTGCAGGCATTCTTGGGGATTGGCATAAAAGTAGTCCTCTTCCTTGGGTCTGTCAGGAATCATCGTTCTCTTTGAAGCTGACCCCATCCGGTTTGCATGGGCAGCCTTGAGCATTAAAGAGAACTCATCCCATCGCAAAGAACCATTGTTGTATTGATCTACTAGCTCAACAATAAGTTTTCGATCTAACAAGATTGTCTTCTTGAATCCCATGTATCTGCATCCAGCAACATAAGAGATTTAACTAACCAGTAACAAAAACTATGCGGACTGCGAAAGCAATATACCAAATATTTGCCATATCTGGCTTTAAAAAGGAATAAGAGAAGAAATGATGACAATCAGATTAACAGGCAGCTTTGGATGGCACAAGCGAAATGTGCTCTATGACTACGGAATACACACCTGCGATGACCCTCGACAACTTTAGCCATATTGCCATCATATGTAGGAACAAATATATCACTTTCCAAAGAAACCAAGTAATCTAGCGCTGCCATTTGTGATGAATGGTTCTGGAAGAACATTAAATCAGAAGGTTCCAAAAGTGTCTCTTTCCTCACCTAGACAGCATTGTAAGCAGAAAAATTCATCAGCAAGGAGGAAGAAGGATGAGGTATAAAAATATTTTATAGTATTACATGAGATGCATACATATTATAACATGTTCCGTTGTGCACATACCACATTAGGATAAGCTGAAGTGAGAGCAGACATTCTACGCTTGCCACCATAAATTTCTCCAGCAGCAATATATATTTGCATGGTTCTATCAATGTCCAATGCCCTGAGGACAAGAGCAGTCTCCTCTGGTGTCAATGGGCAAAGGCCATCCTTTCGTTTCAATTCCGAGTTTATAATTTTCTCTTTCCACCATGGATAAGCGTATCTGAAGCCAAGAGTAGTTTGAGAGTTACTGTCAAATTCAGAAATGCATAACTAGTTTGCAGGTGTTTAGACAAATTCATATACGGAAATTAAGACAAATAAATCCAATAACAAATTCCAAAATCTTACCTCATTCTTGTGAGCTCCTCTGCTTCTTCGTTACTGCAACCTTGTGTACAGCCAGAAAAGGCCAGCATATCCATTTCATAACGCAAGTGAAGAACCAAGAAAGGACCATTTTGGCGAAGCATCCTTATGACTCTCTTTCCCAACTCCTCGATTTGTGAAGTAAATCTCAAGGAGGCATAGTTTACTCGGCAACGTAGTTTCTGAATCTCCATGGGTAAACCATTGTTTGCTAGCCTAGCATCAGTTCTATTCAAATGAAGAACCTTGTACTTCCGAATCAAAGGAAGAATCTGGTTCAAATTTGATCAACTGTTAGCTTAATCTATACGTATTGTGATACAACAATTTAATTAACTATTAGCTTATTCAATAATGCTGTGATACAAAGCAGCCTTAACAGAATGGAAGATGAAGCTTGCCTGATTATGGTAATAAGAGATATCAGACCAACTTATTGGTGGCATTGAGTGGTACATCCCATGTTCAACTCTTCTTTTTACCCTTGGGGGCAGTTCTCTCAATATGCGAACTTCATCTCTTAAAGAGGTTATAAAGTGTTCAACATCGAATATATCTTGGAACTCGCTGCAAGACAGAATGGTTGCTAAATTCAATACCCAGAACATAAGCACAGAGCCACTGGCTTATATTAAGCTAAGGAAATTAGTATCAAAGCCCCAAACCACACCTTGGATCATTCCAAAATGAAGTCTTATCCAACTCTGGCACAACCAAAGTGACATTCAAATATCTTGCTATTACAACCATGTCACATATCTGATGAAAGAAAATGAGGAGCAAAAGACTATGTTAAGAGTCAGAAGTTGTAAAGTTCATTCATGATGAGATTTCACAAATTGGGATCTTCTGGTATCTTACTGCAGCTCGCATTTGATTAAGTCCACCATTACATGAGACCATCAGATAACCGTTATTCCTATAAATTCCTGGTAGACAACAACCACATAACATCAGTACAATTAAACATAAATTAAGGCATATATAGCACACTCTAGAAAAAAAGGTGATCATTGACAAACAAAAAGCTCATTTACGGGCGTTCCGGCCTTGAGGATGTACATGGTCTCACACCTCCTAGTGTGATACCCCTCAGCACCTCAACCATAGGAAGGTACCGGAAGATGCCACAGATTAACACTAGAAGTGTAGCTTATTTCACAAAATAAAAAATTGTTGCTCATAGTAGCTCTGCAAGAACCCTAAAAAAGAGTTTTTTTAGGGTCCTTGAGGAGGTGCCTAGAAGTACCATTCTTTTTAGTGTAAATTTTTAGTACCGTCCGATAGCTCCCTAATGTTGAGTTCCAACCAAATATATTCTTGGAAAAAGACAACCATGCTATTGATGTGCTGTATAAGGAAAACTAAGCAATTATTCTTTGTTGAATTACACTGTGTTGTAAAAGCTAAATTACCATGTAGTTGAAGAAAACAACATTTATTTTCATAGAATGTAAATGCTAGAAAAGGACCACACAGAAATTTTGGTTCAGTTACCCGAAAGATGATGAGGCATCTCATTTGTTATCCAAGTGAAAATGGTAAGCAATTATGAAAGACAAAAACGTCCGTTAAGTAATCAATGATTGCTACTCATCACAGCACCTGCAGCTCACCTAAAAAGTATGATCCCAACATGGAAATAACCAAAAATAAAAAAATCTCATGTGCAGATAATAACCACCAGAACGGCAAAACTCTTCATGGGGCGACCAAAAAGGAGATCCCACATCGTCCAAATCTCAAGCGACATTAAGATAATCCATCCGGCACGAAATCAATTTACTTGTCCAAGAACGCGAAAAAGATGAAAAGGCATGCCCCAATTTTCTAATCCTACGCAAAGCACAGAAGGCGACATTACTCGGAATTACATCCACATGATCGAAGCTAAGTTATGCGAATTTACTACCAGTTGAAGCACGTGAAAATGACTGAAATCCACACCAACCACCGGTCAATTTTATCTAAGTTTGAGAAAATTTCCATGTGAACATTGCGACGATCTACCAACATGCAGGCTGGTTGTCAATGTCGTGGGAGCAACATCACCAAAAGACACAACATTTTCCAACAGGGCGAACGAAAGCGAGCAAGCGACCAGACGAAGTCACTCACTTTTGGGCGGTAGCGCGGCCTTCTCGACGACGGGCTCCGGCCGCGCGGCAGCGAGCGTCGCAGCGGCGGCGGCGGCCTCTTCCTCGGGCGCCGTGATGCAGGACGGCCAGCCCTTGAGCACGCGGGGGCCCCAGGTGTCGCCGACGGCGGTGAGCTGCACGACGCACGTCCACAGCAGCACCGTCGTGGTAGCGCGCACCATCCACAGCTTCATCCGCGACCGCGCGGCGGTGGACGCCGGCGGCGCGCACCTGAGCTTCTCGCCGCCGCCGACGGCGCCCACCTTACCCCCCACCATGGCCGCCTTCCACCCCATCGACCATGAAAATAGCCTACCAAGCAACCATCTGAATCCCCCACGCCTCAAATCCACCACCGTCTCCAACAACCCGCTTCGCTCCCACCCAATGCAGCACCACCGCCACCCTCAGGACGCACGCCGCCGGCGCCGGCGCCGCCACCCAAGAACGAACGCCTCCCCGCTCAAAGCAGCCTCCAAGAACAGGGCCCCCACCTCGCCGCCGTCCCACTGCGGCCTTACTCCACCGCACACGGCAGCAACCGCCCACTCCTCCTCGGGCACCGCGCCCTTATCACCACCACCACCACCGGCGGCCCTTGGCGTTGCGGGACACCGAAACGCGCCGCACTGTTCCAAGATCGCGAGGCGGGCGCGGGCGGGGCGACCTCGCCGGCGGAGACGAGCGAGCAGGCGGGGGCGGGTGGCCGGAGCGGATCTCGGGGGGAGGAGAGAGAGAGAGAGAGAGGAGAGGGGAGGGGAGGCGAAGCGGAGTTGTGGCGTGGGGACGCGTAGTTATTTTTGGCTCGCGGCGTCGGTGGCGCTAGTGGCGGCACAACCTACACCTCGGGGGACGAGGCTGAGTGTGCGCGTAGCGAATATGACCGCTCTCGCTGGCTCGCGTCGTGTCTGAATCCGAGCGGAGGGAAAAGGCTAGGCGGCACCCGGGGGGTATACGCGAGGTGCGCTTGGACACGTGGAGAGTTCAGATTGATGTGGTGCGGAAATGGGAGAGGATGGACGGCTGGGATCGTGAGTCGGTGGGGTGGTTGGTCGGGGTCAGAGCCGTTTGGTGGCGCAGGGGTTGTATTTTCCCGTGACACGCCTGCAGAGTGCAGATGCCCTTGAGTTGTGCTGGTGACCTGGCTCTTCAC
Organism: Oryza meyeriana var. granulata; assembly: GCA_003991445.1. Lineage (NCBI taxonomy): Eukaryota > Viridiplantae > Streptophyta > Magnoliopsida > Poales > Poaceae > Oryza > Oryza meyeriana. The sequence goes on from RYFJ01001299.1 coordinate 153,988, forward strand.
TCTCCGGTGTGTTGCTTTTCTAGTTGTAGAGTTTTTTTTTTGGTTTCAAGGTTTAGAATTTTACGTCCTTAGCATGCAAATTTTTCTAAGAACATTGTTTACGTGCATTATTATGATCTGCTCTTTCCGTGTCAAAATAAGTGTTTATTCTAAGATTTAAAAGACAAATTAACCTAAATGTTTTTTATTAAATGAGAAGTGTTTAGGGGTGGGAGCGTTGTTGGGAGTAGGATAAGAGAAATTTGAATGAAAAATAATTGATAGTACAAGTAGTTATATAGAAAAAACACTTTTATTTTTATAAAAAAAGAGATACTAGATCCTAAAGGAGCATTTATTTTAGGACAAATAGAGTATTATAAAAAGAATATGATATTCTTTTTCGAAGTACACATAACATTAATGTGATGAGGAATTTTATTTTGGTTAAATGGGAGGATGTATTTTTGGCTATTTTGTCTCGAAGTAACATATAATATTGTTGCCACTGAAGAATTTTATTTTGAATTTATTGGGGACAGTAACTTTTTGGGTAACTTACCATATTGACGAAATATATGCCCATTTCAAGTATATCTGTAATTGCCAAATTTAGCTAGATGAAGACACAAACTCTAAGTACTCAATTAAAATAACTAAGCTATACCGTCCTAAAAAATGACTAAGCTATATCCGTTATGTCTAATCGATTTCTCTACAAATAAAAAATTTCAGACATGGAGTAGCATTTCTCTACACGTGGTTTCTTCTATTTGAAGTCGGTATATCCGTATACGTATACATGAAGATGACAGACAACGGATAGCACATTTTATACATTGCAATTAAACATACTCAATTTTAATTAATTGGCTTGGTTATTTGGATTTGGCAAAAACGCCATGTATAAAAGCTGCCCTGCTTTGCACGCTTCACACGACACGTCAGCGTTTGGCATGCAGTCCAAATTCTAGACGAGAAAAGAAACAGGACACTGACAGATCATGTCGAGACGAGATGAGTGGTACTCTAGCTAGCGTGCAACGAACAAAGTAGGCTAATTAAGCCTTAAGCTTTAATTTGTTAATAAATGTGGTCGCCTGATCACAATGATTTAGCTAATCGTTTTCTTTTCTCTCGCATGCATTCTTGTGCCAAGCATGTTACCAGATCGAGCAGGGAATGCTCGATTTTTTGTTATATGGAGTCTTACAAGCAAAAAGGAAACCTGATCTTAGCTGGAGCACGCTACGATTGACATGCATGGCGCCATGTTATTTATAAACCACTACTGCAGAATCAGATTTTTCATATAGGTAGAATGGATTTTTACAGGCGGTGACTTACTCGTCTAAAAAAAGGGGTATGTACCTAAACGGGTCTGCCACCGCCTACAAAGATCGATTATGGTAGGAGGACGGCTTAATAGACCCGCTTGTGATAACCGATCGTCATAGATAGCCCAGTTAAGACACCCGCATATGATAATTAATTATTGCATGCGGTCTAGTTAAGACGTCCGTCTGCGGTTTTAATTAAAAAAGAAAAAGAAATACTTTTTCTATTTTGTTTTTTCATAAATTAATTAATTGATTATTTAAAATTGTCTCCAAATTAAATATTATGCATTCTCTAGTAATTGACATTACCATATATTGGACAATAATTAACATCAATAATTAATTGTCATTCACTAATTAATAATTATTACACAACGTGCTTCGTAATATAATTATTCACAACAAATATATCTATATATTGAACAAATATTTGTTTCATACATTTGTAAGAAGCATATATTCTTTTTTCCACTCTCAAGGTTTTTTTACTTGTCATTCCTCGTATATGCACTCTCAAGTTCGAAAAACAGACCAAGTGTGTTACATATATCATGGTAGATGAAGTGACACAAGTCGGCATAAAGATTTATAAGTGTTGTCTTATTCATTGTTTGAGCTGGCCCAGTTACTGGACACAACTATAACAGGAATAAGATAATCGAGACGTTACAAGCAGTAATACGTGTGTCCGTACTAACATATTTAATTAAGTATGTACGTACATTATCCATGTGTAATGTAAACCTGCCGTGGATCCTCATCATCTCGTACACGTAATATCTGCAGAGAATAATCCCTTTGGATTGTTTATAGCACTGTCCAAGGAGTAGTAACAACGTAAATTAAATATGAATAATCATTTTGAGACATAAAATATGTAGTTCGCGTTATTACCAGCCACTTTGTCCTATAATCAATTTTTCTCTTCCTTTTTTATTGCCCCTCCTTTTTTTCACATACCATCTATGTGAGCTGTTCGAAAAATTATGTGAACATAGTATAAAAAAAAAGATGACGAAGGCAGGAGATATATACAAGGACGATTTAAATTTCTTATATGTTCAAAAGAATGAGGAAATGCATATAATCATTCTCCGGATAATTGGCCGGATCACAAACAACGACTTGTATGTTATTTGGGTATATGACGAATTAAATATAGTGGTTGCTACAAGTAAATAAAAACATGTTAAGTTAATAGTTCTGAAAGTTCTTACAAAAGAAATTGCAAACTTACTTGAAGTTGTACGGGGCCATTATGCATCTCTTATCTTGATAAGATAGCATGGCTCATCTAATGTATGCCCCCACTTTCACGACTCTTGTCATCACGGAGTTTCTCGATGTACTTCTTCTTCTCTTCCGATAACTTATACTTGAGCACCGCAGAATTGTCGCATATGTCGATGGTGTGTTGCGTCTTGCAGATTCTGGTTGGGTCAAGGTAGCCAACCGGTTTCCTTGTTTGGTCCGTATCGTGCAGTTGTAACCTACACATGCATGACGGTTCAAAACATTAGACACCATGTCTATTATAGACTGGTCGATTATATATAGAAAGAAGAGTGGTCGATATATATATATACAGCGTGCATGTCTCTGAAATCAATAAAGAATACGCCCCCATCTCCACCCATGAAAACATTTTTTGGCACCCTGGTATTTAACCAGTTTAGACCTGCTTTACTAGCCTTTATGTACCACTCATGCCACCTGATCATCTGCCATGGCAAAGTCCTCAGGATGTGCGTTGGAACAAAAGGCTTGCCATTTACGAATTCCTTCTGGACATTGGCAATAGCATAGAGCTCGAACTCATTCTTGGCGCTTTGCACTGATTTCTGGCTTGTATCTGGTGATGTATCTTTCTTCAAGTCACCTCTACCTCTGAAAGCCGTAAACAGAAACTTGTCCACGTCTTTTGATTTAGCCTTGTTATCGTACGTGGTTATCTTCTGTGGAACGGTCCGAGTTGGAACGGACGGTGGAGTTGGAGATTTAGCCCGAGGTGGAGCGGACGGTGGAGATGAAGTGCATGCTTGAGCTTTGATTTGCACCTCAGGGGCCGGGGAGTTTCGAAGTGGCTGCGAAGGTGGATGTGGTGGGGAAGACAGCAGTGGTGGGGAAGGTGGATGTGGTGGGGACTTTGGTGCCTTATCTTTGGGGGACTTCAGTTTTTACGGTGACGAAGGACCTGGTGGGGATGTCGGCTCCAGCGCAGCAGCTTTCTTCTTTAGAGCTGCAATCTTCGATGCACTTGCGGGCGGGGTGACTGTTGAATGAGCACGATATCTCTATGATGCCACAACATGAATTGATTGACTGCATCTTCTAGAAATTCGATTCCCTCTGGTGTGGGAATGTCTAGCTCATACTGGTTGGAGTTGTCAGGTATGTCCTGATAGTGAAATTGTCTGCTTGGTATCGCCATGCCACTAGCAACCTCCTTTGTCTGGCCTACTCTTTCAATCAGCACATGTAACTTGCATGGCGTAGGACCGGTTATGTCATCTACTGGGTGTCGGGTCGCAAGTGATGACACTACGCTAGGTTCCTAGTGCTGCGCAACATGTTGCAAATCTGCTGGCAATTTTCTTTGATTTTTATTCATCAAATAAAATAATTGCTCAGCCAATTCTTCCCTGATTTCTTGCCTCATATTCTCCTTGTACCTATCATGTCTCTTGTAACTTAATGTGTTTTTTGGAAACCCTTCCTTCCAACCGAGTATGGAAGATACCCCTCTGATGTGGCCAGAATGCTCTGGATTACCCAACGCAGTACTAAGCTGATCTTTCTCCCTTCTGGGCACGAACTTCCCACATTTTTGCTTCTCGGAGATGTCCTTCAAATTTTTTGCTACTTGTTCAACACTGGGGTCTCTAAATACCAACTGTCCGTCGTTGGTAACTTCTTCAATGCTCCTAGCCATACCCAATTCTTGCTGCAATCATCTAACCCTTCCACTTCCAAGGGTTTTCCCTCCGCCTTCGTTTTTTCTTCCTTCCTCCATACTTCCACTTTGGGGACATACCCAGTTGAACCAAGACGATGTGGATACTGATTTTTCTTTGCCAATTTAGATATCTTTTTACTCTTCTGTAAGGCCTCCGACGTAGTCTTCTTCTTGATGAACTCGTCCCAGTCGGCTGCGGGGATTTTCTCGTATCTTTTAAAGGGGCTCCAGTTCCACTGGACATATTTCTTGTTTAGATTGGACTTCCATTGTCGCCATCGCCGACCCATAGCTGCCAGTGCACACTCCTTTTTTACTTCGCCGAATCCTTTAGGGTATAGGAATCTTTTCTTCAGTTCTGTCCAAAGAAGTTCCTGCACCCCCTCGCTTACTTTCTCCCATTCATCTATGAGAATTGGACAGTGATCCCTTATCAAAGCACCACAGGAGTTGCTCCATTTTGTGGGCACACCTTTAGGCTCAATGGGATCCCCTCTGCATCCTACGTAGGTGATGGTGTGTAGTTCATTTGTTAGCTTGTTCTTACTTCTCTCACCGCGCTTTTATTTTTAGCCGACGACTTCAGTTGTGGTTGTATCCGTCTCTGTCCCGGCCGGGGCAGATATAGCCGTGTCTAGTTTAGTAGGATCGTTCGTAACTTTCCGGTGAATCCGACGTCTTGTTTCCATCTATTGTACATACAGCCGGAACACTGTGTTAGACAATAGTACTAGAACTATTATCGCTAGTAACTTGGCGTAACTCGACGAAATACTTACGACATGTTCAATAGGAATATAATCGGGGTCAACATCGTCTTTGTTTCTTGCCCTCTCTATAACGGGATGCGGATCACTGGGGGTACGCCACGATGTCTCGCTAGATGACTTGTCCTGGTCGGTCTCGGCCACTTATTCCATCTCGTGTCCTTTTCGTCCATCGTTCTATTCAAAACATTTTTTTATAAAATTTAAAAATCGACAAGACCAACGATCTTCATAGAGCATATGGAAAGTATATTGAATAAAAACAATGCATACAGATTTTGAATGGAACAATATATCTATATATAAGGAAGTTGCTCTCAGATGTTATGAGGTTGGGATAGATGGTATCTTGTATATCCACCACACCTAGTCGTCATTATTCACATATCAAATAGTGATAAAATTTAAGCAAACTTGGCTACATATGTGGATGGCATGGTAGAATTAGCCGAGTCATGCAGGGGCACCGTCGACGGAAAAGGACCGTGCTTGTCTAGTCAACACGCGGTCCTTTGATCGACGGTGCACCTGCAAAATTCGGAAAAAATGCACTCCTCACATGGTTAAGTTGAATTTGAATCGTAGGCCAAGTTTGCAAAAGTTTTGTACTATTCAATATCCAAACGTCCATAATCTTTATAGAGCAAATGAGAACTTTAAATAAAATTGCAAATAAATAAAAATATAATTTCATATATATGAATAATCATAATGTACATACAAATTTAAAACATTTCAGCAAGCATCATGCAACATATTCAAAATATTTCTACAAGCATCAACATACATATAGATGATTCACATACATTCACAACGTTCAGTAAAAAAATTCATTTAACCTTTTCTTTCTATGTTAGGGACGGCGAGGGCTGGCGGCAGAGCCGACAGGGGCGGTGACGGCAGCATGCGACGAGAAAGCTCAAGCCAGCGGCGAGCCGATAGGGGCGGTGACGGAGCTCAGGCCGAGCCGGCGAGGGGCGGCGACAAAGCTCGAGCTGGCGGCGGCGGCCGGATCTGGATGCGGAGCTCGGCGGCGAGGAAGCTCGACGGAGGTGGCGGCGGTGAGGACTAAAATCTGACAGCGTAACCCTAGAAATGTGGGGGCGCGTCGGGAGTTAGAAAATTTTGGACTCCCGCGCGCCCCTATATTGGGGGAAGCATTTTCACAAGCGGGCATCTTAAGCACTCGTATGCGAAAATGATCTTTGCATATGGGCGACTAAACCTCCCATATGCAAAGATGATCTTCACATACGGGCCGCTAAGCCGCTTGCCTGAGACATGCAACTGGGCCTACCTGTCATCGACATTGATTAAATGTATTACGATTGTGAAGTAGTAGTATTTAAAATATATATAACAATTACAGATATTTAATGAAGTAATTATTTAATCATCTAATTAGTACGATTGTGAAGTAGTAGCGTTTTAAATGTATATAACAATTATAAATATTTAATCAAGTAATTATTTAACCAACTAATTAATTATTAGGATTGTGAAGTAGTAGCATTTAAAATATATATATAATTATATATATTTTAACCAACTAGCGTATAAATATTTAATCAAGTAATTATAAATTTTAGTAATCAAGTAATTATTTAATCAAATAATTAATTAGGATTTCTAAATTAATTAGGATTTCCAATATGTACTTATTTACTTAAATAAGCTCCAAATTAAGTGTAGAATGTGCATAAAAATTCATAAATGCTCATTAATACGCAACAAATACCTTGCATTCATATCTAAAAATTTAATCCTCATTACATGGCATGACACAATTCAATTGTTACACATGGGACCCAATATTGGCCTTTCACGATTTTTCCAACACCATTAGTGCGCGTGTACGGCTTCATGATTTCTTTGTTAAAGATCTCTTCAATGCTCATGATTTTATTTGGAAGGTCGGTAAACAATGGCATTGCATCATACTGGTTGTAATCTTCGGCATATTTGACACCATCGACACCAAAGATTCTTTGCTTACCCGACAGAGCTATGTCTTTCTTCTTGTGCGTCGGGTCGGTAACGTAGAAAACCTGTGAACATGCTCAGCCAGTACCCACGGGTCGTCCTTGTGGCCTACATTGACGAGGTCAACAATTGTTAGTTCGAAATTGTCCACGAACACTCCTGTTGGTGGTTTTACCCATTGGAATCGAAATAGGGGATCCGAATGTTTAATCCGTAGTCCAGTTCTCATATTTCATCTATGAACCCGTAGTAGTGGTTTTCCGTCCATAGTTGTCTATTGTATCCACTCGAGCCCCGCTATTTGGTGCCATCCCCTTCTTATCCTTTGATTTCGTATAAAATATATACATATTAATCTCGTATGCCTGCCATGATGTTACTAAACTTGAGGGCCCACATGACAACCTTTTTAGTGTTTTTTTGAAGGGAATCACCGTCTGGTAGGTTCTGGTGCTTGAACCATGCGGTGAATCGACGCTTGTGCTCTTTCATAATCCAATCTTCCGATCGTCCAATGTTACCGGCTCTAATCCAATTTAAGTGTTGGTCAATGTAGGGCTCAACTATTGCAAGCTGTTGTAGGACGCTATAGTGTGCTACTCGCACAGTAACGAACTCATTGTCATGAAACTTTTGCTTGCCAACAGTCCCCTTTCTGGACAATCTCCCCTGATGATGGGGCACAGGTAAACCAATGGGGTTGGCATCTTCTAGGTAATCTATGCAACACTCGACGACTTTTTCAGTGGTATATTCCTCTACCATCGACCCCTTTGGATGAGCACGGTTTCGGATATAGCCCTTCAGAATAGACATGAACCGTTTGTACGTCCACATTTTATGTAAGTACAAATGACCTAGTTCGAGTATTTGAGAAATGATGTGCACCATCAGATGAACCATCATAAAGAAGAATGATGGAGGGAAGAACATCTCGAGCTAGCATAGAGTCTCTGTCAAAAACGTCTGAAGATGTCCCAATTCTTCAGGATCCAAAACTTTTTGTGAAATCACATTAAAGAAGTAGCAGATCTTCGTGATCACGACCTTAATCGCGGTTGGTTTAATTGCCCTAATTGCAATAGGGAGAAACACGGTTAATATGATATGGCAGTCATGCGAGTTATAGCCAGAGAGAGATAAATCCTTCATCAAGACTACTTTCGGGATGTTCAATGAAAACCCGGTAGGTACTCTCAAATCATGTATAAACTTGCCCCCCTCTTCTCCTCAGGTGTTAGGGTATAGCTTGCTGACGGAAGGTATATTTTTTTTATTTTCTTGTGGTTGCGGGTAAATCTCTTTTCTGATCTTCAAATTCACCAAATCGTTACGAGAGCGTAGACCATCCTTAGTCTTACTCGGAATATCCAGCAAAGTACCGATAATGTTGTCGAAGACATTTTTCTCGAGGTACATGACATCGATGGAATGACGAATCTACAGGCCTTTCCAGTAGGGTAAGTACTTAAAGAAAATAGAGTGTTTCTTGAATGGAACGGCTAGCTCGTCTTTATCTTCCCTATTTTTCTTCCTTTTTGTACCTTCTTCTTTGTGTTCCCCAAAACAACCTTAAGATTGCTGGTCATATCAAATACCCATTTATCATTGCGAACTTCGGGTGCAGACCCATTCTTTACTGTCTTATCAAATAGTCTTTCCTTTGTTCGATACATGTGCCTGCTGGGTAGGAACCGCCGATGCCTCATGTACATCAATTTGTTAGATGATGAAAGATAAATAGATGGTGACGAAGATAATGGGTATTGCTGTGTACACCTCCATGTTATCCACGCAAGTTACGCAACCCATCTTCCCTTTGATCTGTCCCGAGTCGAAAAAATTTGCCGGGTAGCCGTTGATGGTGACGAAGATAATGGCTCTGCAAGTGAAGTACTCCCGTTGGTATTCATCCCACCTTGATACCCTCATCCCATAGATCCGCCATGTCCTCTAGCAAAGGTTCAAGAAACACATCTATTTCTATTCCAGGCTGTTTTGGGCCTTGTATAAGAACTGACAATAAGATATACTTTCGTTTCTGACATAGCTAAGTTGGAAGGTTATACATTGTCAGTAGTACTGGCCAAGTACTGTGCGAGCTACTCAAGTCACCAAAAAGGTACATTCCATCAGTACTCAGCGCAAATATGATATTCCTCAGATCCGAGACAAAATCTGAGTGTATTGCATCAAAGTTTTTTCATTGACGAGCGTCGGTAGGGTGGCGGAGCTTTCCATCATTCCTGCGCTTCTCATGATGCCATCTCATCAGTTCAGTGTCCCAGGGTTCTAGTACAAACACTTCACACGATCTTTCACTAGCAGGTACCATATCACAAGGGAAAGAATTTTCTTCTTATTGTGCAGAGATGAATCATCTTCTTGCCTATCAAAATTCTATGACTCGTTATCTGATTTGTATTGACTGGTCGCACATGTTAGGCAGCTCTCCAAGTATGTGTGCTCTTTGCGATACATGATACATTGGTTCTCGCATGCATGAATCTTTTGCACACCTAGTGATAACGGACATATGAGTTTCTTCGCTTGATATGTGTTGGCCGGCAAGAAGTTAAGCTTCGGAAGGATCTTACTTAGGAGAGACAATAAATCATTGAAACTACTATTCGACCTTCCGTTGCACGCCTTCAATCTTAGTAGTTCAAGCACTGAGCGTAAGACTATCATCTCCTTAGAACAACCCTTCGATTCTTCGAACAATAGATCTTTTGCAGCCTTCTGTAAAGACTCAAAATTATCTAACCCTCTCGTAGAACCCGTCAACACTTCCGGTTCGGCGTGGCGTAGCATTTCCTCCAGATCGAAATCAGCGCTATCATTAAAGTCATTCATCATTTCGTCGTCCAACATATCTACTGTGAAATTGTCACCATCCCCTCTTTCTTCATGATTAACATCCCCTTGGAGGTCGACATCTTTACCGTGATAGGACCAAACCTTATAATCCGCAAGAAATCCACGCTTCACTAAGTGTGACCTGATTACATCTAGAACAATCCACACTTTTTGATTCTTGCAATCGACACACGGACAATGTATTTTCTTTCTACCCACTATCGAAGCATGTGCCCTCGCCGCTTCAATATATTTCGAAACCTCCTTTATTTACGGCTGCTGAAATCTTGGCTATTGTACATCCATGTCCTATCCATCTGAGATTTCAAACAAAATTAAATAATATCAAACATTCAAACATAAATATCCAGTTAAAAAATAAATATCTAAAAACGTACAAAACAAGTTATTCAATATCGAGGAAAAAAATTGATTGTAACAAAAAACACCTATTCCCTTGGAAAAAAAATCCCCACTCTCTTTCTCTCTCCAAATAGATCTAAGAGTTCACATACACATTCAAATCTCCTCATTTTGCCTTGAAAAGAACTAAAATTGCATACATATGGATTAAGACATACCATTGTACTAATATTACATAGATATTTTGGTTCAACTTCATGGTAAAACACAAATAAAAATTGTTACATCTAGGTAAAAAAATCACCATTCCTAAGCAAAATTCACACTATCCAAACCCTAAATTCGAAGGAAAACTTTATAATTATAATTGGAAAATATGATTCTAACTTTTGGTAGGCAAATCTCCCAAGAAATCCAAGTTCAAAACCTTCTCCCAATATTTTGGTAAGTTTTGGAGAGAGAAACATCAAGCTGGGGAAGAAGGGGTCGGGCTGGGCAGATACATATGTAGGAGGACATCGCAGGCGGGCTGCTTTGAGGCGCGGGCTGCTTTGAGGCCCGCCTGCGATAATAGATTCATTATCGCAGGCGGACGGCTTACTGGCCCGCCTGCGATAATCGATCTCCGCAGACGGGCCGTAGCAACCCCGCGGATTGGGATTATCGCAGACGACCCTCATCTTGGCTCACCTGCGACTTCCAAGGGGGTCCGTCTGTAAAAATCAACTCTGTAGTAGTGAACCCATATTCACTTTCTTTAAGGTAGCAAAAGTAGGCCCATGCATTCAAATGGTTACAAGTCCATAATTTAATGGCTAGAAGTCCACAATTGGATTTGAGAAAAATTTAGAGAGTAACATTGTAAAGATACTTGGTTTGCAAAATACGTACCATCCTATGTAAAGATGGCACGTGGGACCTAAACAGGTGTCAACGACACAGACGATTGTATTTCTAACTTCATGATTTTTGCGATGGTATCAAGCAAACTGGCCCAATTTGATTTTGAGCACTAAGTTACTGTGCAACATAATCAGCAAGGTTTTCGACAAGGGACATCATTTTATGTGTGACACTGAATACTTTGAATGGGGAGGAACTCACATGTTTTTGATGCTGTGGGAGTCCCACCAGTCAAACTAATAAATCAAAGACGAGATATGGGTATGGTCGTTAATGAAGGGTTTTTTGGTCGAAATAGTTCATCTGCAACAGGTAGTCCAGTTTAGTGGCTGGTATATGTTGTTTGTTGTTTTTCATCGACATATCAATTTTATCTTAATAGAATTTGACAGCCATCCAAACTGGTCAAGCTAAAAAAAAATTACTTGGGGAATGGATGTGCGACTCCTTTGGAAAAATCTGAAATATAATTTATGTGCAATTTTAGATGGTGTAGGTTAGAATCTGCACTCATTAATGCATATGCATTTCTCTCTGGTCCAGTATCAGGATTACATTTCTCCTTTGGAAAGAAATATCAGTCCGGTGGAACGGTCCCATACACCCATCATACATGCATGTATGTCCAAACCTTAATGATCTACCCTCATTCATATATTACTCCTAAATCTTAACTAGAAAATTACTATTGTATTTTTAGCATTTAGAAAGACACTACTAAACTTTAGAGAGAAACTAGTGAACAAAATATAATTAGCATCCAATTTGTCACGAACAAGCCTTGATATCAACCGATATAGATATTCTAACCGCGAGATGCATGTTTTATTTATCTATACACAAGAAATCCAAATAAAACCCTTAAAAACTCTTAAGCCCTAGAAGGCACTACACCAATATAAAGGCAGCCTATCACTACACATATGGTGTCTTCCTCAACACAAAACTACATCAGTCTACATATCACGGAGCAACCTTTTTTTCTTATGCTGTTATGCATCATGCTGGTTGGTGTGGACAATAACATTCCACCAGCAGATGCTACAACTCCTACAGCTTGCTACCTTTCTGATAGTGTATTGGAGCATCATTAAAACCGTCACAACCATAGAGCATCGATCAATCAGACTGCCTTACAGCAACCGCAAGGATAGATCCATCTACCTATATATAAAATCCCTGAAAACCGCAACAGAAAGGTAAAGGGTTGCACACACCGGTTGGTGGCCACAGGAATTAATTAATTTCTTGTTAATTAGTTTAGCGCTAATTGTTCATGAAAACTAATAGCCAAAGGCGCACCAGCAACCAGCCGGGAATTTTCCAAAAGTTTGGTCCAAATTAATTAACTATCCGTAGAATTAGAAAGCTCATAAAAATATATAATTCGGTCGGTGGTCGTATGCATGCATCATGTGTGACTGTGTTGGAGTAATTCTGTGTACGGGATTGATAGAAATGTGGTTGGGAAGATTTTGTAAGAGGACGGATTGGGAGTCAAATGCTTGAGAATGAGATGCTTTAATTTTTTTAGAATGAGATGCTTTGATAGCTACCATCTGATTTGGAAACCCATATGAAATATAATCGAAGGCATGAATTGGAATAGAAGAATCGGTGTCGTCGTGTTAGGAGGTGGGAAAAGAAAAGAATAAAAACATGACGAACCAACTACCGCCTAGTGGTGCCAACTTGACTAGCTCCTTGAGATGCAAGTGATCCCCATTTTATGCACTTGAATGATGAGTACAAATGGTCCTAGCTGGAGCAGTGCCTATGCTCTCTGCACTGCAAGAAAATGGACCTTCCCTTGTGGACAGAAAATTCTCGACGGGCTCATGAATGATCACCAAGGATTCAAATTTTTGGCAGTTTTTTTTTACAATTTTGCTGAGAATTTGTCTATACGGGAATGCATGTTTTATTGTAGTGTAGAAAAAAATTATATAATTTAGAAAGGTTCACAGCCTTATCATTACGCCTCTGTCTCTTGAGCGTCTGCTGATCGTACTCGCAGAGTATCTGAGTATGTTGTGCATGTGTGGTGGTGTATATGTGCATTTACAATCCAAAAAAAATAAACAGGAGTGGTGTATAAAATGATCGGTGTTTCTTAAAATGTTTTGCTATAAATAAATTGTTGAAAATTAAAAATCATTTCATTTCATAATTTTTCGATCCCACATTATGATCTATGTTGTCAATAACGTTCTTCTTATGTAAGAGTGGATGGTGGGGGTGATATTGATGTTGGAATAGTAGTCTAAAAGGATTGTTTTACAACATTGCAAGTCGGATTGGATGGTGCATCCTCGAATACTAAGAAGAGGTGGTGATTGGAGTTTACACGGGGAGAAAGAAGACTAGCATAGTGGCTTTTGCTTTAGCTTCTCCACCTAGCTTATAAACCGCACGGAAAATAAGAAATATTATTAGCACGTGATTAATTAAGTATTAACTATTAAAAATTTAAAAAATAGATCTATTTGATTTTTTAAGATACTTTCATATAGATTTTTTTTAAAAAAACACACCGTTTAGCAATTCGGGAAACATGTTTATACAAAACGAGCTAATAAGCAAAAACCATAAATACATTCAAACATGTTTATAGTAGTATAACATATAGGAGAGTGAGATGTCACCGCAGGCTAGAAAAAGACAGACCATGAATGAGTACAGTGGTTGCAAGGCACATAGTCTTGCTTGAATGGCAGTACCAACAAGTCAACATGAGGTATCAACGAAGAAGATGATGTTGGGGTTAGAATAGGCAACTAGGCAACAAGAATGGCATCCAAGAAAGTCTAAAGCGAATCAGGGTTATTAGTTGGCTTTCTACTGACATGATTATATTGGTTAGATAGAATTTGCTACGGAACATTCAAGAAAGGTGGTTTTTGCTGGAGGACGACGTAAAAACATGGGTTTGCTGTTGGACACTCTTTGCTATTGTAACACCCTAAAATTATCTCTATATAAAAATTATGAAAAAGGAATTTTTATAAATTAAATTAAAAGCCTCAAGGAGTGAAAAGAATAAAATCAGGGAAAAATCTAAAGAAAATGGGCTTGAAAATAATTTTATAAAATTTTTTACTTAATTACCTAATTTCTAGAATTTTCTAGGAATTAATTGATTAGGGGAAGTATTTTTGGTAAAATAAATAACCTTCACAGTATTAAAACAAAAGAAGAAGGATTAAAATCCCCTCCACAGTCTCTGGGCCGTTTTCGGTCCATTACTGTGCATTAACCCGATCCCCCTCGCGCGCACGGCCGACGGCCCATGGCCGCCCGCATCGTCCTCGGTCGCCAACAGGTGGGGCCCACCTGTCGGGTCGTCGTCAACCTCCCGCTCAGGAGTATTGTTCGTGCCCGAGCGCCGCCACCGTAAATCCTGTGGAATCCGGTCGCCTCAGCCTCGATCTCTCCAAATTAGTTGGGGGAAACGGAGCCCCTATCCTCCTCTACCTAATCCCCAAGAAACCGGAGCCCAATCGCGCATGATACGGAGACCCGAAGCTTCCCGAGTTAGTTTCCTATCCCTATTTCGTCGTCGCCGCAAAATTCATCGAGCCTGAGCCGGACTCCGCTCCTCTCCACGTTAAATAGCGACCTCGAGACCCCTAGGATCGTTTCCGTGCTTTAGATTAAACTCTAGCTAGCCCTAGCCACCTCCTCGCGTCCCGAGCTTGCTCCGCCGCCGTCACCAAGCCTCGGTTGCGCGCCGCCATCGCCTTAGTCTCCATTGGAGCGCACCGACGCCTCAATTAGTTCCGCCGTAGCCCTCAGAAGCCAGGCCACCGCATCTCAGCCCTCGGAGACCGCCGGAGCACCCCCACCAACGAAGACTCGAAGTCCTCCGCCGCCTCAAGCTCGCCGTCGGCCGTTCCCGTCACCGTTCTTCGCGGTTTCGCCCTCGGTAAGGATCGCCGCGACCTCCTCTACCCTTTTCCGCTCTCCCCATGTGCCGTCGCGCCGCCGATCACCGTTGACCATTGGGTTTAGTGCCACCGCCGTCACCGCCGTCGTTGTTGCCGACGTGGCCACCGACGTGGTTGCCGTATAGGCGCCAGCTCGGCGCCACCTCCGCGCCGTTAGCCGATCCAATCAGGATCAATCTCGGCCGTCGGATCTCCTCGGTTATATCCCATCCGTCCGATCACTGTGGGATCAAATCCTAGCCTTCTGATCTATCATAAAACGTGGCTAAATCTCGGTCATCCGATCAAAACCCTAGAAACCCAAACCGTCGGATCCCCTCGTGGACCTCGGTGGATCTTGTTCACCATGGACCAAACTTCCCCCTCTCGCTGACAGTGGGCCCCACTGGTCAGCCGAGAGCCCTCCCTCTCCAGTGACGTCATAAATCACTTTTTCCGAATTAAATTAATTCTGTAATGACGCAATAAATCAGATTAATTCTTTTAAATAGGCTATAAAAGGATCAAAACTTCTAAAAATCATAACTAATTCATACGAACTCGGATTAAGGTCGTTCAAGTCTCTAATTTTTTTTAAAAATTAAGATCTATCCATTAAAAATATAATATTGTACTGTTCATGTCTGTTGATGTACTGTTTTTGCTCATTTTGTTTATTGCCTATAGCCATCGACGTTCAGGAAGAGACGCTATTTCTCGAGGAGAGTGCCGAGGCTTGTGAGGAGCAGCAAGGCAAGTTACACAGATTCTTCCACCCCTTTGAGCATATTGTTCCTCTGTTTAAAGCTATAATTTCTTTCAACTCTGCATTTATTTTGAAATGCCATTAGGACAGGGAAACCTTAATCTTTGGTTATGGCCCATTTGATTTGATTACTTGACATTGTACCCATGGGATAATTTTGACTAGCTAGTTTTATTTACTGGTTAGCTAGAATAACTCTAGGACCCTGCTTAGCTCGGCCTAGCAAATTATAGAAAACTTCTGGGCTGTAACAGTAAGTTCCATACTATTATTCAGTCACATGAAATGATGATCCATTTACGACGGTGGTTGTACGAGGATAACTTAATGGTCCACTAAAACTTGATTAAAAGGTGGGTTGCGAGCACCAGGGTTGGGGTTGATGCTAGCAGTGCTCATGACAGTTAAGGACCGGTTAGCGGACTACTTGTTGCGAAGCAACACTCGTGCTAACCACATGCCAGAATGGGTAATGGCAGGATCCAAAGTGTAGTTTGTTCAACGGGAGGCCCCACGGTGTGATGTGGCTGTGTCAATAAGACCACATGGCTATGTCAATAAGTCTATGTCTTGGGCGTTGGATCGTTTCCCTGTTGGGGGGCTCAATCAGCTCCTGCCGTAAACTGGTGGTTCAACGGGTGGCTCTCTTGTTGTGCAGATTACATGGACGGTCTTGTCACAATTCCTTTCCGAGGTACCATGGTGGTATTAAGGCACATAGTGATGTGTTGTGGAGTTGTGTCTTGTGGATAAATTGGTACATCTCTATTCAGAGTAAAACTATTCGAATAGCCGTGCCCACGGTTAAGGGCGGGCCTAGCAATATTTTCTGTGATTAGTCTCACTTTACTTAAACTTGACTGTTAAATGGTGAAATTTGTCTAGCTCCAGGTTGGAGTGGTTGGGCTTATACCGTTTTAGTGAGTGGTATAGTGTTGACTAATATTGTTTAATAATTAATACTTTAGTACTCCATTCAATGTTTTATTAAATGCTTTTATGCAAATTTGACCCCTATTATGCCATCGTTTGTTATCCTGTGCACTTGCATATTTGCTGTGTGGCATGCGGAGTATTTCATGTACTCACCTTGCAATCACCAATCATCATTCGGAGGAGTACTACAGTGAAGAGGACTATTTGGAGGACTGAGCGGGAGCCCGGTCAAGTGCGTGGAATGAGAGTCGTCACACTGCTTACATATTTATCCGCTATTAGAACTTTATTATTTTCGAGAGGTACCATTCGCCTCTATAATAAATACTTACGCTATGTAAACAATTACTTTGATTATCAATTATGTTATGTGTGCCTCGGTTGATTCCTAGACGAGGATTTACACACAATAAGATTCTAGAAATTTGGATGGAAATTCTTGGCGTGACAAGTTGGTATCAGAGCCACCTTAACCGTAGGATAAGCCCCTCGGTACCCTAAGAGCCCACCAAAAAAATTTTAAAAAAATTAGAACTTCCCTCTCCTCTTTCTCTTTTTAATTAGGGAGGTTAACAGTACAACAAAAACCCTTTCTCTTGCAATTTACTACTTTTGTCTTAATTAGTACCATACATTCATTACTGTACTGGTTATGACCTGATTTTATCACCTCTTTATTCTTTTATTTTAAACAAACTTTGTTCTGTTAATTTTGTCAAATCGATACATCTTTCTTTCATACTCTGTAGATGGCCAACAGTGAGCCAGTACATCTGTTTGGAGTAGGTGGATTCGTCAAGGAGTTACGAGATATGGCCTTCGCCATAGGGTACAATCCGGCCCCTGAATACAGACAAGTCACTCACAACCCCGGTGAAGAGAAGTGATACGTCCGCCTTACGATTTCGAGTGAACGAGAGGGAGTCCCATCCATGATCTTTGGAGCTGGAGGAAGGAATTATGAGCATGCTTATCAGGAAGTGGCTTTGGTGGCTATTGGAGAACTTCGTTAGTGCTTTGCCGTTCGTTTGAGGAATATTGCCTACCACTACCACCTGTCTAGGACTCACAATGACGAGTACAGCAGTTACCAGAACCCCGGAGTAGAGAACAGTGCAACTACTCAACGACTGGTCAGGATGTTGAGTGCCATAGACAACGCTCGGGCTGATGTGGTGATCGCAGCTCATGAACGGGAGAATCTCATGAACGGGAGAATGAGAACCGCACTAGGATTTGTAGGCTGCAGAACCAAGTGGATCTGTTGAAGCGAGAGTTGGCCCTGGTCAAAGGAGAAGCACCCCCTGAAGAAGACAAGATTCGCACCACCGCAAGGAAGAGGGTTTGTCTTCCACCTCGGGTTCAGCTAGCGCCAAGGACCCGTTTACTCAACAACCAGTTCCCACTTCGGGTAGTTCCACCGGTGGCGTACGCTGATGATGCAAAAGAAGACTCAGAGGAGTCAGAGGCCAGCACCCCTTCGGAGGGATCAGAGGACAGTGAAACTCGCACTCACTCTGAAGTGGAGTGGGGTGATACTCAAGAAGATGAAGAAGAACTTGAACACAACTCGGATGCCTGAAGAAGTCCTTCACCCCCTTGAGTGGCCTTAGTAGCACCTTAGCATCAGTTACCTTAGATCATTGTGTTTAGCAGTTGTGTGATTAGGAAATGCTTGTGTGTGTGGGGTTTAGTCAACAGTTTATGTCAAAGGGTGGTGATGTAATTGTTTAAGTTAGGAGTTGCTTGATGGTGTGGGAGTAACCTACATAAATGTTAATTACTCAGTTCAGAGCAATAAAGTGAAAGTTTAGGTAATATGAAATCTGTCTCAAGGGCTTTTTCCCTTCTTCCCGTCTTTGTTCTGCAGATGGTGAACACACGTAATGGGAGCAACCAGGATGGTAATGTTGAGAACAACAATCGTGGAGACGCACCCAACGGACCGCCGCATCAGGACGACAATTTGACCATCACTCAGGTTCTGGCCAACCAGACTCATCTGATGAACATGATGTTTCAACAAATGCAACAACAACAACAGAACCAAGCACAACAGTAGGCGCCTCCTCCTCCACCACAGAACAAGCTGGCAAGTTTTTGCGAGTGAGGCCTCCTACTTTCTCTAGCACAACTAATCCTGTGGAAGCGGGGGATTGGTTGCATGCTGTTGAAAAGAAATTGGACCTCTTACAATGCACAGACCAGGAGAAGGTCTCTTTCGCATCACACCAGCTACATGGTCCTGTGTCTGAGTGGTGGGACCACTTCAGAGCTAACAGAGCGGATGGAAAGCCTATCACTTGGGCTGAGTTCGCAGTCGCTTTCAAGAAGATGCATATTCCTGCTAGAGTGGTGGCATTGAAGAAGCGTGAGTTTCGGGCACTGAAGCAAGGGAACCGGTCTGTGACCAAGTTTCTTTATGAGTTCAACCGTCTTGCTCACTATGCGCCGGATGATGTTAGCACTGACGCCGACCGACAAGAGAAGTTTCTGGATAGACTAAATGATGAACTTTCAGTTCAACTACTCTCGGGTGACTACTTAGATTTCTAGAAATTGTTAGACAAGGCTATTCGCCAGGAAGACAAGCACAACCGTATGGAGCAAAGGAAGCGCAGGATGGCAAGTTTTCAAGCACAGCAATCCCCTAGTCAGAGGCCATGTGTTGCGGGACCATCCCAGACCCAGCAAGGTGGATCTTCCTCGGCACCTCGCTCGCAACGCCAGTTCTACCCCAACACCACTGGCGGCAACGCTGGAGCAAATTGTGCTCCCCCTCGGCCAGTCACGGTCCCAGCAACCAACTAGCCTGTCAAGAAGGAAGTTGGTGGAAAGCCATTGATCTGTTTCAACTGTGGAGATTCGGGGCATTTTTTCAATCAGTGCCCTAAGCCCAAACGCACCAGGCAAGCCGCATCAGGACAGAATTCCACGGGCATGGTCAAAGCTCGGGTGAACCATGTCACTACAGAGGAAGCTCAAGCTGCATCAGATGTCGTTTTGGGTATGTTCCCTGTTAACTTAGTTCCTGCTACAGTACTATTTGATTCTGGTGCAACCCATTCATTCTTATCAGTGGGGTTTGCTAATGAACATGGGATACCTATCCGGAAGTTGAGAACACCTATCCTAATAAATACACCTAGCCATCAGACACCTACAACCCAGAGCAGTCCTTCTGTGACTATAAAAATTATGGGCACCCCTTTTCTCACCGATCTATTCTTGATAGAATCCAGAGATATCGATGTCATCTTAGGAATGGATTGGTTAACCCGGCACAAGGGAATTATTGATTGTGCCACCAGGACTGTGACCTTAACTTCTAGCTTGGGGAAAAAGGTGATCTTTCGTGTCCTTACTACCTTATCTTCTCTAACCTCTTTGAACCAGGCAGTCTTAACCGATATCCCTGTAGTACGGGACTACATAGATGTTTTTCCTGATGACCTACATGGAATGCCACCTAAGAGAGATATTGAGTTTAGAATAGATCTAGCCCTAGGCACCGCCCCTATCCACAAGAGACCATATAGTATAGGAGCTAATGAGTTGGCAGAAGTGAAAAAGCAAGTTGAAGAGTTACTTGCCAAGGGTTACATCAGACCTAGTACGTCGCCTTGGGGAGCGCTAGTCATTTTTGTGAAAAAGAAAGATGGAACTCAACGGATGCATGTTGATTATCGTGCACTCAATGAAGTCACTATCAAGAATAAGTACCCTCTACCCAGGATTGATGATCTGTTTGATCAATTGGAAAGAGCCGCAGTATTCTCCAAAATAGATCTTTGCTCGGGTTATCATCAATTAAGGATTCGGGAGGAAGATATTCCTAAAACTGCTTTTACCACTCGGTATGGGTTATATGAATGCACAGTTATATCTTTCGGGTTGACTAATGCCCCTGCATTCTTCATGAATTTGATGAATAAAGTATTGATGGAATATTTGGATAAGTTTGTAGTGGTTTTCATTGATGATATCCTCGTCTATTCCAAGACTAAGGAAGAACATGAGCAGCACCTTCATATCATTTTGGAGACCCTTCGGCAGCATCAGTTGTATGCCAAGTTTACCAAGTGTGAGTTTTGGCTTTCGGAAGTGAAGTTTCTCGGGCATGTCATCACCGCGGGAGGAATTGCGGTAGACCCAACCAACGTGGAGTCAGTAACCAAGTGGAAGCAACCGTAAACGGTTTCGGAGATTCGGAGTTTCTTAGGATTGACGGGATATTACCGTCGCTTCATAGAGAATTTTTCCAGAATTGTGAAACCTATGACCCGTTTACTCTAGAAGGATGTGAAATTTTCATGGACGCTAAAGTGTGAGCAGAGTTTTCAAGAATTGAAGAAGAAACGTGTAACCGCACCTGTGCTGATCATGCCATATCCCAAGAAAGGATTCCAAGTTTACTGTGATGCCTCTCGGCAAGGTTTGGGATGTGTGCTGATGCAAGAAGGAAAGGTTGTGGCATATGCCTCATGACAGCTACGGTCTCATGAGAATAATTATCCTACTCATGATCTGGAACTGGCAGCTGTAGTGCATGCGCTGAAGATTTGGAGACACTATCTCATCGGCCACCGCAGCGAAGTGTATACGGACCACAAAAGTTTGAAGTATATTTTTACTCAGCCAGATCTGAACCTTAGACAACGAAGATGGTTAGAGCTAATCAAGGACTGCGACATCGGAATTCATTATCACCCAGGGAAAGCCAACGTGGTGGCTGATGCCCTGAGTTGGAAAAGTTATTGCAACGCCATGGAAGGTCAGCGGTTATCTTTGGAATTGTGTGAAGATTTTGAACGATTAAATCTGGGTATAGTCAGTTAAGGATTTGTGGTAGCCTTGGAAGCACAACCTACCTTGGTGGATCAAGTTCACGAAGTGCAGAAAGATGACACGGATATTTTGGAAATCAAGAAGAATGTGAAAAAGGGGAAAGCTATTGGATTCTTGGAAAATGAACAAGGTACCGTGTGGTTCGGAGAGTGAATCTGCATACCAGACAGGAGGAATTGAAAAAGTTGATCTTGGATGAAGCCCATGGAGCGCAGTACTCCATTCATCCTGGCAGCACCAAGATGTATCAAGATCTAAAGGAGAAATTTTGGTGGTCTAGCATGCGTAGGGAGATAGCAGAGTATGTGGCTGTTTGTGATATATGTCAGCGTGTAAAGGCTGAGCATCAGAGGCCAGCAAGATTGTTACAACCTCTTAAGGTCCCCGAATGGAAGTGCGAAGAAGTAGGGATGGATTTCATCACCGGTTTACCAAGGACCGCGTTGGGATTTGATTCTATATGGGTTGTGGTGGACCGACTTACAAAGGTAGCCCACTTCATACCAGTCAAGACGACTTACTCCGTAGCAAATTGGCAGAGTTATACATAGCTCAAATTGTGTGTTTGCACGGTATGCCATGCAAGATTGTGTCGGACAGAGAAAGTCAGTTTATCTCTAATTTTTGGCAGAGACTCCAAGATGAGATGGACACCCGGTTAAACTTCAGTACCGCTTATCACCCGCAGACGGATGGTCAGACCGAGCGAGTTAACCAGATCTTAGAAGACATGTTGAAGGCTTATGCCATAGACTTCGGTGGAAGTTGGGACAAGAGTCTACCGTATGCTGAGTTTTCTTACAACAACAGTTACCAGGTAAGTCTGAAGATGGCCCCGTTCGAGGCTTTATACGGATGGAAATGCCGCACACCCCTGCTTTGGGATCAGACGGGAGAAAGCCAGGTATACGAGACGGATATCTTGCGAGAAGCAGAAGAAAAAGTGAAGGTCATACAAGAAAGACTTCGAGTAGCCCAGTCTCGTCAGAAGAGCTATGCGGATAACCGTAGAAGGGATCTTAGTTTCGAGGAAGGTGACTATGTGTATTTACGAGTCACGCCACTCCAGGGAGTACACCGATTCTAGACAAAAGGAAAGTTGGCACCACGCTACGTGAGACCTTACAAGATACTAGGACGGAAAGGAGAAGTTGCTTATCAACTAGAGTTGCCTCCCACCCTGATGGGGGTACACAATGTCTTCCATGTGTCTCACTTGAAGAAGTGTTTATGAGTACCAGCCGAAGAAGCTGACCCAGAACAGATCGAGATTCATGAAGATCTGACCTATGTCGAGAAGCCTATTCATATCCTACAGACCAGTTAAAGGAATACTCGGAATCGGGTGATAAGATCTTGTAAAGTTCAATGGAGTAATTGTTGACGCCGAAAACCGCCGGGTGTGCCAAAAAGCTTGCTGACGATCTGGTTCGGCGTCTGGTGACACGCGAAGGCCTGGGAGATCTGCTTAGCTCCAGTGCAGGTCCTAAATTGTTGAGGTTCGTAGGCGTGCCAGTCAATTTGACCCCGCAATTGACAAGGAGATGAAGAAATTTGATTATTGATCCAATCGGCCAGCAAGCCGATACGGATTCCTTCCAGCCGATCGCCGCTATGCTTGTGCCCGGGCCCTCGCCTGTACTCGCGCTCGGGTCTCGTGCTCGGGTTCTCGCTCCCGGGTCCTCGCTTGTGCTCGCGCCCGGATCAGCAGCAATTGCACATCGGCTATCGACCGATACGGTCTGATGTAGGCTCCTTGTAGCCGATGGCCGATGGCACCTGTGTATCGGCTAGGAAACCGATAACGCTATAGATAAATGGATAAGCTGTCAGTATAACATGTGCATCGGCTAGAAGCCGATGATAAAATAGATATGCAGAATAGTGAACTAGCCGACTGCCAAGGAAACACATGTGCATCGGCTAGAGAACCGATGATAATATAGATGACCAAAATAGTAAAGATAATACAGTCGGCTTTATAAAAAGATAACCTATCGGCTAAGCACTCCGATAGAACGTCGCATACACACCGATCGGCTCGACAAGGATAAATCTATTATTATCGATCTAGTAGTTCAAACCTAACTGATGCAGCACAGATCGATAATAGTAAAGGAACCTCAACAAACCGATAGATCTAATGCAACTGTGATGTAATAAGATAACTTATCGGCTATATATTCCGATAAAACACTTGCGCAAAAAACATCAACCTAGCAGGAACAACTTATCGCGACAGTTCAGTAGGTCGGACCCAACCGATGCAGCACAAACTGACGATAAGCTACTCCCAGTAAGCTGATAAGATCTACGCACGCGTGATGTGATATACCTGATGGGCCTAAGAGATCGAACCGAACCGATGCAGCCGTAGACAAAGCAGATATATCGTGGTAAGCGGCTACCATATACGACTAGAATATCGGACCTAACCGAGGAAGTCCTAGCCGATTGGTAGCCGGGGTAACGAGACTTACCTCTCGCCGGAGTTCGGACCTAACCGATGCAGCCGGCTCGAGAAGCAAGAACCGTTGTAAAGGGTGGCGATGCGCCGAATTGTATTGATCGTTGAAATGATTTACAAGGTACCCGGGCATACGTATATATACCCCGAGTTATTACAGTCCTTATAGGACACGGAACATGACTTTCCTAACTAGAAAAGGAAAACTAACAAGCCCCGATCAGATACGAGATCAGGTTTCCTAAAAATTATCAAAACTACCTAATTAATAGATAAGGTAATTAACTGCCATAACGTGGTCCTCACGATTCCTTCCCAAGCTCGAACTCTTCTGGATTAGTTTCCAACGGCTGATATCGCTTCTTTCCTTAACCGAACATGGTAACGAACCGTACCAAATTTTGGCGTTAACAGTAATCACTCAGAAGAAGAAGCAACATGGGAACGCGAAGATGAATTGAAAACTGCTCACCCGCACTTCTTCGCCTGATCTCTCGAATCTCGGGACGAGATTCTGTTTAAGGGGGGTAGATTTGTAACACCCTAAAATTATCCCTATATAAAAATTGTGAAAAAGGAATTTTTAGAAATTAAATTAAAAGCCTCAAGGAGTGGAAAGAATAAAATTAGGGAAAAATCTAAAGAAAAATGGGCTTGAAAATAATTTTATAAAATTCTTTGCTTAATTACCTAATTTCTGGAATTTTCTGGGAATTAATTGATTAGGAGAAGTATTTTTGGTAAAATAAATAAGCTTCATAGTATTAAGACAAAAGAAAAGGATTAAAATCCCCTCCACAGTCTCTGGGCCATTTTCGGCCCATTACTGTGCACTAACCCGATCCCCCTCGCGCGCGACCGACAGCCGTGCCGCCGCGTCGTCCTCGGTAGCCGATAGGTGGGGCCCACCTGTCGAGTCGTCGTCAACCTCCCGCTCGGGAGTACTGTTTGCGCCCGAGCGCCGCCGCCATAAATGCCATGGAATCCTGTCGCCTTGGCCTCGATCTCTCCAAATTAGTTGGGGGGAAACAGAGCCCCTATCCTCCTCTACCTAATCCCCAAGAAACCGGAGCCCAATCGCGCATGATAAAGAGACCCGAAGCTTCCCGAGTTGGTTTCCTATCCCTATTTCATCGTCGCCGCAAATTCGTCGAGCTCGAGCCGGACTACGCTTCTCTCCGCGTTAAATAGCGACCTCGAGACCCCTAGGATCGTTTCCGCACTTTAGATTGAACTCTAGCTAGCCCTAGCCACCTCCCCGCGTCTTGAGCTTGCTCCGCCGTCGTCGCCAAGCCCCAGTTACACGCCGCCGTCGCCTTAGTCGCCATTGGAGCTCACCGCCGCCTTGGTTTGTTCCGCCGTAGCCCTCCAAAAGCCAGGCCGCCGCCTCTCAGCCCTCGGAGACCACCGGAGCACCACCGCCGACGAAGACCCGAAGTCCTCTGCCGCCTCAAGCACGCCGCCGGCCATTCCCGTCGCCGTTTTTCACGGTTTCACCCTCAGAAAGGATCGCCGCGACCTCCTCTACCCTTTCCCGCTCTCCCCATGCGCCGTCGCGCCGCCGATCACCGTCGACCATCGGGTTCAGTGCCGCCGCCGTCGCCACCGTCGTTGTTGCCGACATGGCCGCCGACGTGGTTGCCGTATAGGCGCCAGCTCGGCACCACCTCTGTGTCGTTAGCCGATCCGATCGGGATCAATCTCGGCCATCGGATCTCCTCGGATATATCCCATCCATCCGATCACCGTGGGATCAAATCCTAGCCTTCCAATCTGTCATGAAACGTGGCTAAATCTTGGCCGTCCGATCAAAACCCTAGAAACCCTAACCATCGGATCCCCTCATGGACCTTGGTGGATCTGGTTCACCATGGACCAGACTTCCCCCTCTCGCTGACAGTGGGCCCCACTGGTCAGCCGGGAGCCCTTCCTCTCCAATGACGTCATAAATCACTTTTCCCAAATTAAAGTAATTCTGTAATGATGCAATAAATCGGATTAATTCTTTTAAATAGACTATAAAAGGATCAAAACTTCTAAAAATCATAACTAATTCATACGAATTCGGATTGAGGTCGTTCAAGTCTCTAATTTCTTTAAAAATCAAGATCTATCCATTAAAAATATAATATTGTACTGTTCATGTGTGTTGATGTATTGTTTTTGCTTGTTTTGTTTATTGCCTATAGCCACCGACATTCAGAAAGAGACGCTATTTCTCGAGGAGAGTTCCGAGGCTTGTGAGGAGCAGCAAGACAAGTCACATAGATTTCTCCACCCCTTTGAGCATATTGTTCCTATGTTTAAAGCTATGATTCCCTTCAACTTTGCATTTATTTTGGAATGTCATTGGGACAGGGAAACCCTAATTTTTGGTTATGGACCCTTTGATTTGATTACTTGACAAACCCATGGGATAATTTTGACTGGCTAGCTTTATTTACTGGTTAGCTAGAATAACTCTAGGACCCTGCTTAGCTCGGCCTAGCAAATTATAGAATAACTTCTGGGCTGTAACAATAATTTCCATACTATTATTCAGTCATATGAATCGATGATCCATTTACGATGGTGGTTGTACGAGGATAACTTAATGGTCCACTAAAACTTGATTAAGAGGTAGGTTGCGAGCACCAGGGTTGGGGTTGATGCTAGCGGTGCTCGTGACAGTTAAGGACCGGTTCATGGACTACTTGTTGCGAAGCAACACTCGTGCTAACCACAAGCCAGAATGGGTAATGGCGGGATCCAAAGTGTAGTTCGTTCAACTGGAGGCCCCACGGTGTGATGTGGCTGTGTCAATAAGACCACATGGCTATGTCAATAAGTCCATGTCTTGGGCGTTGGATCGTTTCCCTGTTGGGGGCTCGATCAGCTCTTGCCGGAAACTGGTGGTTCAACAGGTGGCTTGCTTGTTGTACGGATTACATGGACGGTCTTGTCACAATTCCTTTCTGAGGTACCATGGTGGTATTAAGGTGCACAGTGATGTGTTGTGGAGTTGTGTCTTGTGAGTAAATTGGTACATCTATGTTCAGAGTAAAAATATTCGAATAGCCGTGCCCACGGTTAAGAGCGGGCCTAGCAATATTTTCTGTGATTAGTCTCACTTTACTTAAACTTGACTGTTAAATGGTGAAATTTGTCTAGCTTCAGGTTGGAGTGGTTGGGCTTATACCGTTTTGGTAAGCGGTATAGTGTTAACTAATATTGTTTAATAATTAATACTTCAGTACTCCCTTCAATGTTTTATTAAATGTTTTTATGCAAATTTGAGCCCTATTATGCCATACTTTGTTATCCTGTGCACTTGCATATTTGCTGTGTGGCTTGCGGAGTATTTCATATACTCATCTTGCAATCACCAATCATCATTCAGAGAAGTACTACAGTGAAGAGGACTATTTGGAGGACTGAGCGGGAGCCTGGTCAAGTGCGTGGAGTGGGAGTCGTCACGCTGCTTACTTATTTATCCGCTATTAGAACTTTATTAGTTTTAAGAGGTACTATTCACCTCTGTAATAAATACTTACGCTATGTAAAGAATTACTTTGATTATCAATTTTGTCATGTGTGTCTCGGTTGATTTCTGGACGAGGATTTACACACAATAAGATTCCAGAATTTTGGATGGAAATTCTAGGCGTGAAAGCTATCAAACACCGCCCATATTATTTTATCATTTCTCGATATTTGGAGAGAGACACTTTGCTAAATGACCGAAATGCCCTTCACGTCATCCCTTCTATAGCTTGGTTTTATTCTCCCGTCATCTACTCCCTCTCTATGCTCAACATTTCCGTGCCACTCCCTCTCAGTTTCCTCTTTGTTTGGACTAGGACCCACTCCACCTCGTCACCGTTAAGCCATCCCCTTATGAAAGGCATTTGCGTTATTTGACTATTTAAAATGGCAAATAATAATAAAATAATACGTGCAATGTGTAATAGAAAAGATATAAGAAGCTAGACTGTCCATCAACAAACTCAGCTTTTTACAGTGTCCTTCAGCAAAGACCACTTTTTAGTGTCCTATGGCAAATTTTTTCTTTATTGGTTATTGTTTAAAATCAATGAGCTGATTCACAAATATATATTAATGAAAAAAATGAATTATGTACAATCAATGGTGTGATTTTTTTTCAAAAATAGTGCGGACTCAAACACTCATATACACACAACCTACACTATGAGCATGATCGGTATATCTTGAGATTGAGAAGTCACAAAAATACCTCGCTATATATTGATTGGTACATCACCTATTATTGAAAAGAATAATTAGCCATAAATACGAATACCCATGTTAAATTTAGGACTTAAATCAGGGCAGACAGTTTTCACCATAACTTCATGCCGATTATTCCATCGGATCCATTGTATGGTCAAATATATTCAAGGGCGGACCCAGTGTGAGGGCTCCAGCCCCCCTACCAGCTGGATCTCTATGGAAAACAAAAGAGATGAGAGAAGAGAAAAGAAGAGGGGGAGAAAGGAGAAGAGAAAGGACTAGAGAAAGAAGAAGACAATAAACCCTCTCCCTCTAAAAACTGCACCACCCCTTTTATATATTGTGTCAAGAGCGTGACAACTACCGAGAAGTTTAACAGCGATATCTTAGGATTCGTACTTGACATGTGCGTGCAATACCGTACGACTCGTACGGCATCACACGTGTAAGTTTTGACGACGGCTAGAAATATAAAACCCAGGACGGTAGTTAGCTAGCAATATAATGCACTTTTGGGAGGGTACCACTCGTAGTACAGCTACAGCTCCACCCGAATTCCGACGGCGATCGACTCGGTGGTCGCGCCGCCGGCGCCGGCCAGATATTAATCTGCACCGGCCGGGAACTAGCTTTTTCTGCTGTTTAATTCGTGGTTAGTTCATAGACGTTAATTGTGCAGGTGGAAAGTTCAGAGCTGTAATTAAGCTAGAGTTAAGAACTGACATACTGCACTGTTGTTCTCTGCTTAGGAAAAACAACGACTAGGATTTTTTTTTTAATTTTTCGTTCAAGTTTTTAAGGCTGAAATATTGGGCCTTTTTTGCTCCTAATCACCGTGTAGTCCTGGTCGAATGGAGAGGCCCATGGTTACTGGGCTAGCGAAGTTGTTACAAAGCCTGCAGTTAAGTAAGGCCTTTGGTTTATATGTTTTCTGAGTTGAATGGATGATCAATTTAGAGAAAAACTCTAATCCAGGTTTAGGACCAACTTTACCTTAAAAAAAGGTTTAGGCCCAACTTAGGTGTTTTTTTTCTGAGAGAGAGAAAGGGCCAACTTAATTAGTCCATCCCATGCTTTCCACAGTTTTCCAATTGGATCTGAAAGGACTGGGCCAGGCCTCAGCACACATCTACATCTATTTCTACATAAATTTTTCAATGGATTTAACTTGGAGCTGAATAATTTTCTAGACGTATTTAAAAGCCGTAAGCCTAAACCCAAGCACCCCAATTAATGGACACGTCACCAATAGCAGCTAATGCCAGTATCCTCACGTCCTCTAGTACATCTCCACAAAAAACAAAACAAAAGAGAAGAACACAACAGTGCAAGAAAGCATACAAAAGAAGGAACAGCTATGCATGCATGGTGACCATCGATATATGGCTGTAGTTTTCTCTGCAAACAGCCAGCGGAACAGCGATCGATTGAGCATGGACCAACCACTAGCTAGATACAAAACACCAGCGTCTTGTCGCACTATATCGCATGCTCTTTGAGATAATCTTCTTTGATTCTGCTGCTGCTGACATCTCCACTCATCTAACAATTCGCATTGCTGGTTAACTTAGTGTGCGTATGTCACCTCTGCAATCAGACAGGATAGCTGGATAGGGATAGCGTACGTGACTTAGTGGCAACTGACAAGTGATCAGCGATAGAATCTAGTTTACTGTACTGCTCCTTATCAGAAAGCTAGCTAGCTAGACAGAATTGCAAAGACAGATCCATCGAATAGGGTTGTATATATATTGTTAATTAAGCAGCTTCTTTAGTCTACTACGATCGAGCTAGCTAGCCGGCAAATCTGCCATGCAAGCTTGAGATAATATAGATAGAGATGCACTTGTGCCGGCAAATCTACTGCGATCGAACTTGGGCAGTAAGATAGGATTGATCACCGATCGATACTACGCAAAGGGGAAGATGTTTTTTTTTTTTTTCACTTGAATAGACATACAGACGTTTCATGCATATCATTCAAAACTCATCAACAATTTTTAAAAAATTGGTAAGATGGTTTAATACGTGAAACACCACTCCATAAATACGCAAGTTCAAATTTATCTTATTACCGAGTGAGTCTGTGGCCATCTACGCCCGTTAGCCATTCGTGAGGGTTAGTGTCCTTGAAAATACCCAACTATGCCTAGGTTGGCAGGTATCTCCCACGTGATAACCCCACCTTAGTCACACATATGCACCTGATGTGACTAAGTCGCGGAGGGCCTAAACGTGGTTTAGGTGGTTAGGGTTGAGCTTGGAAACGGACATGTTATGAGCTTGTTATTACTTATAGGTCACACCTATGTGCGTGTGATGTATTTTTTATATGGTTAAAGATATACACCTCTGATTAGAGTAAAACTATTTAAATAGTCATGTTTACAATTATAGGACAACTGCTTGATGTGTTAGTCTATATTAACATTAAATTTGGGTTATATGAATGGTTTAGTCATGTATATAATGTTGGTTATGCTTGGGATGGATGATTGGGCAATGGTGGCCCATGTGACTGGGTGAGAGCACCGGTTGTGCTTACTTTGTGGTTCAATTTTATATTTATATGTTTGTTATCCAGAAATTTAAATCATGTTGTTTTGCAAACGTTTTCAATTCCAACTTGCCACTTGCTCAATCCTTTGACATAGAATCTTGGATACTCTTCTACACTATTATTATATATTGTGTACGTCCACTCAAATGGGAAAAACTTTCTCCGCAAAGGGCCATGATGGACATCTCATTGTAGATGTCTCCGCTAAAACAGTCCCTAATAAAATTCACATATAGTTGTACAAAAGGTATCGTTAGGAAAGTAGAACGCCTATGATGACCAACTTATTAGAGACTTGTCATAGCAATCTATAATACATTGCAGATGTTTTTTAACCAAAATCTTCTATGACAAATACTTACCTCACCGTAGTCATTTTTGGTCTAAAACCATCTGCAATAGAAAAAAAATACTTCAACTTGCTGCAATTTCCAAATTTGAACTTTCACCTCATCTTGCCAAAAAAACAAATTAGCTTTAAGAGATAGTCCTTCTAGTCTGTCTTCTCCATTCTGCTCTCATCGACTCATCTTCTCCTTAGTTTCTTTTTCACAGATGTTGTGGTAGTTGAGTTTATCACATCTTAGACTTCTTAAGTCCTCATCCCAACTAAGCCGTTCAACACGAAGTCCTCTAGGTTAGGTGCTCTTTCAGGTCTTACTCCTACCTTACTCATCGTGGTAAGCTTTTGCTATAGCTTAGGCCCTGTTCCATAAAGCTTATATTCTGTTTATTCTCTCGTTTTCCGTAAACATATTTTTCGAATTATAAAAAATGTATTTTTTTAAAAAAATTCTTTATAAAGTATTTATTAAAAAATCAAATAGATCTATTTTTTGAATTTTTAATAGTTAATATTTAATTAATTATATACTAATGATATTTCTCTTTTACGTAGAAGCCGAACTGCCTTACTGGTCATGCTAAGCTTTGCTATGACTTAGTTGCACATAAAATTTTATTTGGTGGTGAAATTGCTACATAGTGGAGTAATTGACTGGACAAATGACCGTGTCAGTTGGTAATTATGGGTTTCCAACAATTTGCTTAGATCAGACGTCCGACGTCCAGATGCGTCAGTAATACAGTACAGCCACCAGCATGACTGAAAACATGGGTAACAATATTTGGAGGGCGTTTCGGTCATTTTCCCCCTCGCATGGCAAATTCGGCAACGCGAGGCGAGGATATTTACCCTCCATTGCTTCTGTGATGGAGAGCCCAAGCCGAGCAGAGCAGATAGATAGCGCGCGCAACCTCGCACCTTCGCCACCAAGAACCCCGACCACCTCTTCCAGAAGCTTCTAGAACCTCCGATTGATCGAGCAAGCAACATGCAGGAGTTCCACCCCGTCCCCGGGCAGCTGGCCGGCCGGCTGTTTGGTGGAGCGTCCGCGGCGGCGCCGGAGGAGGTGCGGTGCCCGCGGTGCGACTCAGCGAACACCAAATTCTGCTACTACAACAACTACAACCTCTCGCAGCCTCGCCACTTCTGCAAGGCGTGCCGCCGCTACTGGACCAAGGGCGGCCTCCTCCGCAACGTCCCCGTCGGCGGCGGCTGCCGCAAGCCCAAGCGCCCGGTGTCCTCGGTCGCCGACGTCGACAGGGGCGGCGATGGCGGCGGCTATGGCCATCGCGATGCCAAGAACGCTCGGACAGCTGGTTCCTGCATCGGCGGCGGCGCCGGCTCGAGCGTCACGACGACCCCCGCCGCGGCGCCGGCGTCGAACGCGTCTCTGCTACTGCTACCCAGCGAGCAGCGCCGGCGCAACGGTGATCAGCAGCGTCGCCTTCGCAGCGGCGGGCGACGCGCTATCTTTGCCTCCTCCTCCGGCGCCGATGTTCGCCCACCAGGCCGCCGCGTTCGCTTCGCTCTTCGCGCCGCCGCTGCCACCGCCACAGGCACTTCCGTCCTTCACCAGCTTCTCGGCGTCGGCGCAGCCCAAGGCAGAGGAGGACGTCGCCCCTGCACCCCCACCCCAACGGAGCCGCCTTCATCATCGTCGTTGACTACAGACATCTCGCCGTTCGCCGCACGGTCGTCAGCGGGGCCGGCAGAGGCAGCCGACTGGGCGCCTGCGACAGCGCTGGACGCCGGGATGTTCGACTTCGCCAGCACCATCGGCGGCGACACGTCGTACTGGAACCCGACGAGCTGGACGGACCATGACGGCACGATCTACCTGCCGTAGTTCTTTCCCCGGCCTGCTTTGACGATCGTGCGCGTCGCCGCTTAATTGCCTGAGCCGTACGTGGTTAACAATTAATTAGCGACTTGTCTAATTAATTGTTAACCACCACCTAAATCCCTATTACCTTCCTGCAGCTATTGGCTGCTTCTATATATGATTCTTTTGGGGGTCTCTGTATAGTGTTAGCTTAATTAATTTGCAGGTTTTCCATAGATTTTGTATAGCAAATTACAGCCAGCCAACCTCTAATTTGATTAATCTATGAGTTTGTTGTGATTGGTGAGTTGTACAGATTTTCCTTTAAAACAGTAAAATGTTTTATATATCTTATTTTGCCTCTGCTATTAGGCATACAGCCGAATTAAGTTGTATGGCTAGTTATCAACTATAATTAATTAATTAGTCGGTGTGTCCGTCATGATCAGTACTGGTTAATCAATTAGGTTTCAGGTGATGATCGATGCGTGTTATTCACACGCTCGCTCTCTCTCTCTTTCTCTCTGAAATTCTGAATATTTTCTCGCTCTCCTGTTTGTTGATGAATCATGGTGATGAGAGGGGGGAGACAAAACTAGGTTAGCTTACGTCAATTGCTTCTCCGTGTAGGAGGAGGCGGTTGGCTCGCCGGCCATGGCGTGTATATATGACATGACAATGTGACACACTCTTCTACTTACTCTAGATGGGCGGTTTGTTAGTTAGGCATGCCGACGGCTTCACCACATGCATTTAACACACTTGTACTTAGTCCGCAATATATTGTGCATTGCCATGTATGTATGTATGTATATGTGTGTGTCATCATGACCTCTCTCTTACGCAGAATTTGTTATATGTAAAAGCAAAAGAACGTAGTAGGGCTATAGGACTCGAAGAACCGTAGACCTTCACGGTAAAACAGATCAAACTAATTATTATAAAGTGATCTAAATTGTTTCGTAGACCTAACATGCATTTCTTTTGAATTGTGTTCTTTCACCAACTGATGTAAAGATTAGTTAGTCCACCATATTTTTTCTTTATGGAAAGATAATGCGATGGCTCCATGTGCTCTGATTTATTATTTGTAACATGATCTATCTAGGAACAATACCAAAGTGTTTCAAACAAGGATTACCTTGCCTTAGGTCTGCCTCTGGCCGAAATTAAATGAAAAGAAAATTGATTTTACAATGTGAAAACTCTTTCGAAGGTCTTAACTACCGACCTGTAACTATGAAATCGAATATTTAGGAACAATGCTTGAAACCGATCACTTGACCTCCTTGCAAAGAAAAACCTTCGGTTTTTGTTGATTTGGCTCCTATGTATATATGTTTTTATACTTGTGCCTTGTCATGACGACTCAACATCAAAGAATGAGGTTTGACTCGACCATGGGCCCATGGTGGCTTCGCAGCCTAGCTATGCATATGCTTCTTCTCTTTTGGAACGTAGAGAGACAAAACAATCAAGTGGAAATAGGATATAATAGCAGTAGTGCTATTGCTATTATGTGCTTTGGCGAGTAGTGGAGGTCGTGAAAGGTATTGAAAATAGGGACTCGAGTCCTTTGTTGTAACTGTAGGGATCGCTCTTAACATAGTGATCCGAGTCATATGCCATAGTTTTCTATAGCTCTTTACTACCACAAATTCATCAGAGCCATTGGCTAGAGATCGAATGGCGTGGATATGGTCCAAAGCCATGTACTTTGACCCCATGACAGAGAATCTGAATCCTAACAACGGGCTTCATCATAAAAATTACCGATGAAGAAAGCATGTTGACATACAAGTAGGGTGTGTCACAAGGACCATAGGGTAAAACCCTAGTGGTTTTGTTTTGAAGGTGTAAAGAGAATAATTTCAAGAGTTTGAGCTTGTAAAATGTCCAATTTTGTTATTTGAGGTCGATTTTTAATGTTTCGTAGGCTTTAAGGATTTCAAAATGAACTTTCTATAAAAAATAAATTGAAGATACACTTCTTGTGCTAAGAAAAACAGTAGGATAACACATATTTTAAGAGTAAAACAGGATGTATACATACTTTAAACATACCACATACAATTTTAAATAAAGGAAGTAAATTCAGTCTCTACGTTAAAGATGTATCCGGCAAAAATATACCACACACATACATACACATCATCTATACATCATGTTCGTAAATTCTTCGGGGAAAAAAAGAACGAGCCAATGATTATGGTGGTGAATGTGAGGATGGTATAATGAACCTTTCTGCATCGTTTAAAAGGTAAATTCCATCCTTGCATCATTTAAAACATTAGCACCTCTCATTATTTTGTCTATGGCTGATAAAACTAAAACGAGAAAAATTGAATAAAACAATAAAAAATAATTTATGACTAAAATTTATGTATCTATATTTTTAGCGATTTAAAAACCAATACAAGTAAGCGATGAGAGCTAAAAAGAACTAGTCGAACCCCACCATGACATGCATTAGTTGTGTATGGACTGACAAAGTAAGGCGCTAGACATGCTATCGCTTTCTATGAACTGGTGAGATCTATGTAGGTTGTCAGTGAAGTCATCACATTGAAATTGTCTCACTCCATGGTAGAAATAGACTGCAACTCAAAGCAATGACATCTCTTGAGAAATAAATTTCTCTAGAGACTTCTTACATCATTCGTTCATTAAATGTAATACTATCTCTAATTTTTAATAAATGATATCATTGACTTTTATCATCGTATTTGACCATTCGTCTTATTTAAAAAATTGGTGTAAATATAAAAAATGAGTTATTTTTAAAGTTTCTTTAATGATAAACTAAGTCACAACAAAATAAATCATACTTACTTACATTTTTTGAATAATACGAATGATCAAACGTCGTATCAAAAGTCAACGATGTCATTTATTAAAAACCAGAGGAAGTAGATTTGTAATAAAAACCAGAGGAAGTAGATTTGAGAACATATACACAGTAAAGTTTAACGCCTCAAACACGGTCAAATCCGGCACTAGTTTTTTTAATACAAGAAAACAAGACTGTCGATTGGCAACTATAAAGTGAATGGCCACATAGAGCCCCTAAAAGTAGAAGGCCAAAATTTGGATGTTTCAATGGAAGACAATGCGTTCTAACATGATTCGGGACCTCTCACTTTATATTTGAAAGTTCTTCTCTACTTGCTCTATTGATTTAGCTAGAACGGATGTGTTTCCTTCTACTTTGATAGGTATTTGATGATAACCATGGTGATCTCAAAGAATTATAGCTTATGATGATGATTTGAACACGTATTCTAGGGATTGAAGAATTTATTTTTCTGCACATTAAAGAAAACTAAACCACCGCATCAGGACACAATTCTTGTTCTAGTCAGGGCACCATCACTATTGTTGTCTGGTGAGCATCCTCAGCGTAGCTCCAGCTGCCACACACAATTCCTACTTATTCTGGAGTAGGGCATAACTAAAGAAGGGCATATTAGATTGATAACTAGATATCCTGATGCAGATAGAGTCATAGAGAGTCACTGGCTATGATCCAGATTGTGTAAAGGGCAGCGGTGGTCAGGTTTCCCAAACCGCTAGTAACCGTGGGGGTATGATAAGGGTTACCGGCGATAGGGTTTGATGAAATTTGTTTGAATTGAAATTTTGGAAAAAAAATAAGAAAAAAAAATCCCAAACCATTCTTAAAAGTAGCACATGATTTGCAATGATATATGGTGATAAAAGTTTGTAAAAAAATGCTAAGCTAACTTTATATTTTGGTATGACAATAAGGCGTCATTGCAAATCATGTGCTACTTATAAAGATCAGTTGCCGACTATAAAGAAAGAAAGAAAAAATAAAGCTACTCTAAATTTAGACTAATTAAGTGACTAAAAATTAAGCAGTATTAATCTTTCAGGGGTTGGATAGTGTCCGGTTTTAGACAAATTTTGGATGTTCGAGAAGTGAACGTCTCACGAATTTAACCTGTGCAGTCAGGTACTTGCTTCTACACGGCAGTCAGTTGCCGATCTGCGAATTGCGTACATGTAAGGGCATTGTGTTTGTCAAACGTGATTAAATACAAGGCCACACCTGAACCAGATCAGAGGACACATACATTGCTTTTAGCCGACGAAACCTTCAGCGCCGAAGCCGTCACGTTGAAAACTGTCGTCCCGTCACCGATTCCCCTGACGACACGGACGCTGAACAGAAGCAGGGCAGTAATGGCGACATGGCCCAGATCATCAGAGAAGCTTCAGTGACGATCTCAGCGTCAGAGTTGCTGATCGATCGAGCTACAGTGCGTAGCTGGTGCTGGACGGCGTTGATGAGTTCTTTGGGCTCTTGACCCCGGCGTCGCCTCGTCGTCGTCGATGATCAGACCCCTCTACTGATTTAGGTGGCGTTCCAGACAACTTGTGTGGCTGGCTTACAAGGCACATATAAAATGAGAAATATCATTAACATATACTTAATTAAGTATTAACTATTATAAACTTAAAAAATTAATCTATTTAATTTTTTAAAGATACTTTTATATAGAAAATTTTTTAAAAAAACATACTGTTTAGCAATTTATGAAGTATGATTACGGAAAACGAGGGAATAAGAAAAAGCTAGAAGTAGAACCGAAGACCACCTTAGCACCGCTCATCACTTTCATAACTTTTATGTTCGTTTCGTGTAATCAGGCTAATTGGATCCTATCAATACTCAGTAGTATTAAGATAGGGTATCGTTTGATGACAGCACTGTAGGAGTAAAACAGGAGCTAGCTTCTCTTTCCTGTGTATGGGAATATACTGTTGTAGATGCTTCCGTACTTGGAACTTTGTGACAAGTACGTGTACGTACGTACGTACTGCAAGTTCTGTCTACGCGTACATGTGTAGTAGATCGTAGTACTAATTAATCATCTCAATTACATCGCGACAATTCGGAAGTTTGCTAGCTACTGCATCCTCACGATCTCAGTGACAGCAAGAAACCATGAGAGCTGATCGATGAACCATCTGCATCTCACGTGTTATGTTGCAGCAAGATGGGCAGTACATCTGGGTGATGATTGTGATTGACGATTAGTCAAGCTTGTCGTCTTAGCCGAGCCTGATCGACATTCCTGTCAGAAACAACACCTAAGGTCGCACGTATCGTTCTGAAACTCTGAACTGTGAAGCCGATAGCGATGCAGCTACTGAACTGAACATGTTCTGATAGTATTATAGCATTTCATGTTCTGATAGTCTGATATATGGTTATGAAGAGGAGTGAAATTGAGTCTGAAGAAGCCATCATTTGCGGCAAGATGACAGGCATGCAGCAGCAGTACAAATAAAACTGCAGAAATTAACCAATGTCTCAACCAGTTTTCACCAGCAAAAATCACCCGTAGAATCATTTACCACTTCCGATGAGGAAAACAATGCTCGCCGTGATAAATTATGTTGCAGGCTTGCAGTGACAGGATGCATCGCTGTTTGGTGAAGTGTCCATGCTTGGCTGCGCAGGCAGATTTGACGTAAAATTTCAGCTGTATCGGTTCAGACAAAAGAGAACTGTTCCCATCGAGTGATCCTGTTCACTGTAAGAGAATTGACAGCACGTAGTACTAGTAGTAGCTCACAAACGGCGTCACCTGCATGTACTAGGTTCACACAGCAGCATTGTCTACAGATCTGGAGGCTGATGCAGCAGGCAGGCTTGTTTCCGGAAGCAATGCCGCTTCTGGGATTTGGTGGTGTTCTTTTCCGCTGATGGCTTATGCGTTTGTGACTTGATTTTTATTAGCATATTTTTCGAAATATAGAATGGCGTGTTTTTTATAAAAATTTTCTATACGAGACTATCTTAAAAAACAAATAGATTCATTTTTTAAGTTTTTAATAGCTAATACTTAATTAATTATGTATTAATAACGTTTTTTGTTTTATGTGCGGCTTATAAGCTATGTGTAAAAGCCAATTCAAACACCCCAAGTCTCTTGCAATTTGCAGCTTGTGGCAACTGGGTAACAGGCCGTGTTGTACAAAAATAAGACAAGCTCGTGTTGCTTTGTACTACTAGGTGCAGTACAAGGACACCATACTGTGTTTCTGCGTTTGACGTGCTGTTAGTATTAATATTACAAATATTAAAATTTTAGTTGTATGTTGAATATGTTAATTATTTAAATTTAATTTG
Source organism: Oryza meyeriana var. granulata (assembly GCA_003991445.1). Classification (NCBI taxonomy): domain Eukaryota; kingdom Viridiplantae; phylum Streptophyta; class Magnoliopsida; order Poales; family Poaceae; genus Oryza; species Oryza meyeriana. Next base: position 193,202 of record RYFJ01001299.1, read on the forward strand.
TATGTAACATTTTTTTCTTTTATTAAAATCATCGGGACCTTTTTCTAGAAATATATCTATGTCGTCCTTGGAGTGGGCAAGACGGGTACATTTTTTGAGAAAAAAAAAGACCCTGGTGGCTTATTCTTAAGAATGGCGAAAACAAAGTTGTTTTTTTAAAAATTAATTAGTTTGATCACCACAGCTTGGATTAAAACAAAAGTCATGTAACCAATGCAACAAAAAAATAATTTTAGGACAAAAACGTTTTACATTTCTATCCATAGCAATCCAAGGGCTAAGGTTAAGTGCAGAGCATAGCTCGACTGGTTAGGTTCTTTGGTGGAACTTATTTATCTGGGTTTAAGTTCTAGACTTGAGACGGGTGCTCATATTTAAGGCTAATTATGTTTTTAAGGTAGGCGACGTACCTGTGCATATGGTGATTTCGTTTATATCAAGATATGTCATTTTTGAAGGTGCTCGTAGGAGTAAGGAGTATGTGTTTATTGTGTGCATATGGGTATAGGAGTCTCTATGTTTGCACTTTGCACTGTGTTTCGAAAATAATAGTCAAGGCTAACTGACCAAAGTAATTGAAAAAACCGTTATTAATTTTTGAACTAACCTGTAACATTTGAAATAGGCTGCTTCTATTTCGAGCAGCGGGCCCAAAGAGTTTAGTTCATCGTTCTCCTATAGCATTGGCGCATAGTACAGAAATGTGGGCCTTGGACTTGTGATACTAAAGGGAAAAAGTCCGCTTTAGATCTCTTAATTATGGGTCAAGTTTCATTTGCATCCCTCAACGGTAAAATCGGGTATAGAGTGTCCTCTAACTTCTAAAATCAGTGTAAATCAAGTCCCTTGGTAGTATTAAGAGTGATTTGGCTAACGTGGCGCCTACGTGGCTCGTTTGACTTGTCTTCATCCTATGTGACATTGACGTGGTGCTTTTGTGCCACTGGAAGCAAAAAATAAAAAAATAAAACAAATATATGGGGCCCATATATCAGTTACACAAAAGATAAAAATATAGTGAGACCCACAGATCAATGGGTTCCACTCCCTCTACCTCACCCCTCCCTCCTTCCTCCTTCCTCTACCCCTCCCTCACCCCGATCTCTTTCCCAGCGAAGAGAGACAAAGAGGCAGACAATGACAACGGGGGATGGGGACGAGGGTGCTCTACCGGGCCCAACATATCGGCCCCTGATTTTGGAAATTGGAAACATTCTGTGTTTATCAGTACCAATCCTAAGATCAGTAGTTGGTACACACATACGTTGCTGATTCACAACATATCACGAATGAAATAAGGCTAGAGAAATATTCACTTACAATGAAGTTGGTTAGATCAACACCTATGAGAGAACTGCAACGGAAACAAGGATATTAATAGGCCCGATTGACATGCCACAAGCAGTCGATTGAGGAACGAGACCTAGATACGAAACAGTACTCCGATCATCTTGTTAAATATGCAAGCATACCAACAAGGGTTTCTTTTCAATCACTTTGCTAAAATATATAGTGTCACGCCCAGAAATTCACCAGAATTTCCAAAACTAATTTATGCAATAAATCCTCGTCTAGGAATCAGCCGAGGTACACAAATCGACAATTTGATAAACATAATCAAAACGAAATAACAATAAATACTTACAACAGATGCACTTAGTCCTCACAGTGAAGAAAACAGCAGTACAACGGTAACTAGCGTAGCTTCAGCACCAAGCCACGGCAGCTCAACTGGGGTATAAGCCAAACACCAAACTTCTCCTCCTCACTAAGCTTCACTCTGATGATTGCAGTAATGCAAGACTGAGTACCACCCACCGTACTCAACAAGTCACACTAGGGAATGTAAAATAATGCAACGAGAATCCAAAGAAAAGGCGTAGTATGCCTTATTTGCATAAACGATATTTAGAATATTTGCATTTAAAATCATTGAAAAACAGTGCAGTTTAATTATTATCAATGTTAAACCAACCTCTGAATAATGCTCCAACGCAGTTCAGGCCCAAACCACAACTCTCCAAACTGGAGCTATCAAGTTTCCACCATTTATCATCATCATTAAGCAGTGTAGGACTAATCACAGAAAGCATTGTTAGGCACATCCTTAACCATGGGCACGACTCTTCGAATAATTTTACTCTAGCCAGAGGTGTACTAATTTACACAACCCCACAACAGGTCACCATGCGCCTTGGCACCACCACGATACCTCGGAAAGGAGTTGTGACAGGACTTTTCGCATAACACGCCCAACAGAATGACCACCCACCAAGTCCTCAGTAGAGGTGGCCCAACCTTCAGGCTAGAGAAACTCTTGGCTCCCAAACATATGGTCTTATTAGCACTGCCATTGTGGATTTATTGACATTACCACCTAGCAACTAAACACACCATGGTGTCTCCTGCTGGGACATGCTACACTACAAGTCCAGCCGTTGTCCATGCTGGCTTGTGGTTAGTACAGTAAATGCTTCGCAAGAAGTAGTCCGTGAATTGCTCCTTAACTGTCATGAGCATCGCTAGCAACAACATAATCCTGGTGCTCACAACCCACCATTCAGTCATGTTTTAGTTTGCTCAATTAATTAACCAACCACGACTAACCGTGGTGAAAATATAACCATTAATCAATAATTATTTATAAATGAATCATTAATTTCCCTCAGAAAATGATATGTTTCTATGCATAGCTAAGCAAATCCTAAATAATCTAGCCAGATAAATAATTAAACATCCAGCTAGTCAATATTAATCACCCAGGGTAAAAGGCAAAAGTATCAATATCAAATTGGCCATAATAATCAAGGAATATCGGAATAATATTAATTACCCGTATAATGGCATTCCAAAATATTTCATGCAATAACTTTAAAATAAAATAGATTTCACAAATGGTATCAACATGCTTAAGGAGATTGTCGTGTGACTTGCCTTGTAATCGAAAGGTCTTCCGCAACTCTTCCGCAGACTTCGCGATTTTCGAAAACGGCGAAATATACGTAACTACATGCAAAACGAGGAAAACCCTAAGAAACTCCGAATAAATAGTACATAAAAAGTACATAAACACGTAGATCATAATTTTAGATAAATTTAGGAAGAAGAACGGGTCGAATCGGAGTTCGAACGGAAAAGATATGGCTTTCGGAAAATTAAATTTAGAGTAAATCCGAAAGGAATTAGAAAAGAATATTCTCGGGAATATTCCCTCAGGATTTAATTAAAAGAATTATTTTTGGACAGCAAAAGGAAGTGGGGCCCACTGGTCAGAGCGATGGCGCATATGAACTAGGTCTATAGACCAAAGAACAGTGATGGGTGATGAACCAGCTGGGTTGGCAGGGTGAGATGGCGACGATGTGGATGCCAATGTGGCAATTAGGGCTGAGATGGCACTGGTTGAGGATTGGGGAAACCTGACGGCTCGAATTAAATTGGAACTGTTTGGACGAATGAGATTTAATCACGGGCTTTATGAAGATTGCATGGCCTAGATCGACGATGGATGGCCGAGACTCGTTGGAGAACTGTGCACTAGGGTCGTCGTGGGTGAAGGAAGCTCAACCAAGAGGATGTCTGGTGACGCGACAACGACACGAGGAGGTTGACGTCCGACGGTGATTGACGATGGTACGGTGGAGACGTGTCGGTGAGTCGAGGCCGACATGGGGCAATGAGGGGCGGCGGAGAGGCGGTGAACCAGGGACAGCGCGGCCGATTGGGTGATGAAGCCACTGTGGCAACCGGAGGCGGATTGTGGTGACGAGCGGTGAGACTTGCCGAGGTCGGCGGCCGCAGTACCCAGGTGAGGACACTGAAGTGGCACGACGGCGTCGGCTCATGGGATGGCGGCGACGAACGATGGAGACGCCGAGTTAGAAAGACGCCGGGAAGGGAGAGGATGAAAACGGTGACACAGATCGGTGAGGATGGTCGCAGCACGGTGCTCACCGACGGTGGCGACAACGACGATGACGACACGGCGACCAGCGACGGCTCGCGAGCAGGCGATAGTGCTAGGCCGTGCGGCAGCTCGGCTCCAGAGCGGGGGCGGCGAGGCAAGCGCACGGGGTAGAGGGGGAGGCAGCAGCACGCAGGCGAAGCGGCGGTGGCGGCGTGCTGCTGCAGAGGCGACGACGGTCTGGCGCTGGCGGCGAGGCGCGCGAAGGACGGCAGCGGCACGAGTGCAGGGGCGGCGGGCTAGGGCTCCCAGGCGCTAGGGCAGGCAGCAGCAAGGGGGTGGCGGCTTATAAAGTGAGGCGGCGGCGATTTTGGCGGCTGAAGCGGCGCACGGCTAGGCCGAGCCAGGCAGCGGTGCAGCTGCGGGCCGAGGCCGAGGGCAGGTGTGGGGCCGGGGCAAAGCGCGGCGACCGCGGCGGCGTGAGTCCTGGCGACGGCGCGGCAGAAGCAGCGGCTGGCTCGGGGCGAGACGGCGCTCGGGGATGCGGCGATGGGCAGAGCGGCAGGGCGGCGGCGATCTGGCGTGGGCGGCGGCGGCACTGGAGCAGAGCAGCGGCGCCGGGAGCAGAGCAGGGCGGCGGCGGCTAGGGCGTGGCGTCGCGGCGTGCAGCAAGGCGACGCGACGACGGTGGCTTGTCGGCAGCAGGTGGCGACGGTAGACGGCGACACAGAGAGGAGAGATACGGGGAGCAACGGCTGCGGCTCATCGGTTGCAGGAAAAAGCGACGACGCCGACGACGATGCACACACGGCGGCGCCGACGGGACAGAGGGAGCGACGGCGGCACACAGGCGTGGGGCGGCAACTGCAGCAGAGGAGGCGGCGGCGCAGGGCGCAGAGCTGGGCAGCGGCGCGCGGGATGGAGCGGCGGCTGCAGTAGAGAAGACGGTGGTGTAGGGGCGACGGCTAGGGCTAGGGCACGGCGGGGCTCTAGCTTTATAGGGGCGGATGCCCTAGGGCACCGTCGGCGCGGGAGTCCAGCGCCGGCACATTTGGCGGCGCGGCTGGGCCGAGCTGGGTGGGCGCGGCGGCGGGGCGGGCCGAAGGCCACGGCGGCGATGGGCCAAGCCCAGGGGAGCGCAGGCTGAGGGGAGAAGGAGGCGCCCTGGGAGGCCTGGCGCTGGATGCAGCCAAAGGGAGAGAGGAAGGAAGAAGGGGCAGGAGGAAGAAGAACAGTGTCCAGGAGAAAGAAAGAGAAAAAGAAAAGGAAGGGAAAGAAAAAGGAAAAAGGGTAAAATTGGAAAGAAAAATGGAAGATTTTTCTGGGAAATTCCAATTTCATCAGAATTGGAATTTAGGGATTTTTAGAGAATCGGAGAAATATTTTGGGATTTAGGAGTCACAGAAGTATTTGGGATTCTGGACTATTTTGGAACTCGGGATTAACGAGGCATTTTCGGAATCGAAATATTTATTTGGATTTAGGGAGACCAAAGGGGTTTCGGGATGAAACGACTATTCTGAATATTAAGGATTTAGATTTTTGTGGAGACCAAGGACATTTAAATAAAAAGAAAATATGGATATTCAATAAGGGAATTGAATATATTCGAGTCTGTCAGAGTTGGGACTTTAGGGGATTTTTTTTCCAGTGTCGGACTTTTCAGGAACTTAGGGATTCGGAGACAAAGAAAGGTGCAGAGGAATTGGACCAAGAACGACCCAAGAAAAGGAATTTGAAATTTCATTTAAATAATTACTGAATTGATCTTTGTAATATTAAAATTAATTCTGGAGCTTCGAAAAATCCGAGAAAATTTCAAAAAGTGTAATTACACACAAATAATTTATTAAAAATAATTTCAACCATGATTTATTAAAGAAAATTTTATTTTCCATTTTTACTTTACTTAATTATTTTACTTTATAATTTAATATAAATTATAGAAAATATATTATTAATTAATTTTTTATTTTTTGAAAAATCAGGATGTGACATATAGGGAGCAGTAATGAGTACAAAAGTGTTTAACATACCACCACACAATATGCAGTAATGTATAGGGTATATCAAGGAGTGACATGTTCCTTTGCATAAAGCCAACTTTATAAATAGTTTTCACAAGCCTATGACCTAGTATCAACTGATCATGTTTTAAGTTTCATAGTTCATTAATCAGCGGAGATTCTGTCCACCACCTCGATTATTAGGGATAGTTTCCCACCACCTCGATTATTAGGAATAGCTTCCCACCACTATCTTGTCATGATTTTCTGGGGTCTACTCCTTCTCGCCTATCGAGAAGTTGATCCACCAACTGAAAACCAAATGGAATTCTGTCATACCCTAAAAATTATTTAATAAATAATACCTGCAAAAATATAATTTTCAGAAATTAATTAAAAGCCTAAAGAAGTGGTTAATAAAAATCCCAAATAAATTTCAATGTAAAAATGGGCCAGAGAAAATTTTATTAAATACTTCTTTAATTCTTGTAGTCCCTGGATTTTTTGGGAATTATTTGAGCTGTGGAAGTATTTTTAATAAATCAAAAACTAAATTAGTGAATAAATAAATTAGAAAAAGGTTTTTACATCCCTCCCAAGGCCATGGGCCAATTTCGGCCCATCTCTCCTCCCCTTTCTCTCTCTCGCTCGAGGCCCATGTTGGCCCGCTTGCCCTCTCTTTCTTTTTCACCGCTGATAGGTGGACCCTACCGGTCGGGGCCTTCTTCTTCCTCGGGCCGAGTCCGAGCCCGAGCCAGCGCCGTCATCCCGCGCGAAATCCGGTTGCCCCGCTCGTGATCTCTTTGAATTGGTTAAGGGGAAATCCTCCCTTCTAACCCCGCCGCCAATCCCCTCGAAACCCGGAGCAAAACGGTTAAGATTTGAGGCCGAACTCAAGCTTTCCGTGGAGACCCGCCGCCATCCGAGTTTGCCGCCGCCATAGCCATCTTATCTGCCTTGGACTCCTTCATTCGGCAATGCTATAAGTACCACGGTCCTCCCCTCTGTCTGCCGCCGTCCTTGCCCCAGCCCTAGACACCCCGGAAAGCCCCAGCTACGGTTAGATCCTAGCGCCGCCACCTCCGCCAAGTCCAGCCGCGCCGCACCGCCGCTCGGTTCGTCGCCACCCTTCGCTGTCGGTCCAGACGTGTTCACCAGGAAGAGCCACACCTCGTCCGCCACCTCGTAGCTGCCCTTCCCCACCGGAGCGCTGTCGCCGCCGAGTACCCAAAGTTCTCCACCGCCTTTTCTCGTCACCGGTGGTCAATTCGTCGCCGAGTGACCATGAGGTGAGTTTGTCTCATCGAGCTCTCCCTTCTGGCGCAAACCGCAACCACCGCCATGCCCTGGATCGCCGGCAAGCCTCGCCACCCAAGCCACCGCCGTCGCCGGTCGTCCATGTCATCGCCTCGTCAGCCGCCGCGTCACCTCCCCAGATCGGCGCCAGGTGTCGCCCATCTATGTGCCGCGATCGAATTTCATCTAAGCCGTTAGATCTAGGTTCATTAAAATCTTGATCCAATCCATCCAAACCGTCGAACCCGGTGGACCGATCCCATGGACTCAATCTACGATGGACCGCTCTCTGATGACGCAATAAATCTCTTTTTTCTTTTCAAAATTAATTTATTATTGCGTCATTATTGCTTTAATATTTCCTATAAATAGTTTTAATCGATTTAAACTTCTAAAAATCATAACTAATTCATACGAACTCAGATTGAGGTCATTCAAGTCTCTAAATTCTTTAAAAATCGAGATCTATCCATTAAAAATATTCACATGTGCTGTTGCTATGTGCTTATGTACTATTTTTGCTTGTTTTATTTTTTGCCTATAGTTTCGAACGTTCTAGAAGAGCCGGTTTACGCCGAGGAGGGTTTGTTGCGGAGTAGCAAGGCAAGTGACACAGACCCACAACCCTTTGAGAATGTTGATCCTATGATTTAAATCTCTGTTTTGATTCAAAGGTGCATTTATTTTATAATGAAATCGGGAAGGGAAACCCTGATCCTTGTTTATAGCCCATTGTTTTGATAACATGCCTTTGTGCCTATGGGATTAATATGACTAGCTAGCTGAAGTATTGGTTAGCTAGAATAATTCTAGATTGCTTAGCCCTGCTTAGAAACTGTAGAATCTAGAATAATTCTAGGTTGCTTAGCCTTGCTTAGAAACTATAGAATCACATAAAGGTTATTAATCACATATGATTACACATAAAATAATGATGGTTCTATTCATGACGGTGGTCGTGTGAGACTGATTCTTAATGGGCAACTAAAACATGGATGAATGGTGGGTTGTGAGCACCGGGTTGGTTTTGTTGCTAGCGGTGCTCATGACAGTTAAGGACCGGTTCATGAGCTACTGTTGTGAAGCATTTACCGTACTAACCACAAGCTAGCATGAGCAACGGCTGGACTCGTAGTGTAGCATGTCCCAGCAGGAGACACCATGATGTGTTTAGTTGATAGGTGGTAGTGTCAATAAATCCACAATGGCAGTGCCAATAAGACCATTTGTTTGGGAGCCAAGAGTTTCTCTAGCCTGGAGGTTGGGCCACCTCTACTGGAGACTTGGCTAGTGGTCATTCTGTTGGGCGTGTTTTGCGAAGAGTCCTGTCACAACTTCTTTCCGAGGTATCATGGTGGTGCCAAGGCACATGGTGACATGTTGTGGGGTTGTGTCTTGTGGGTAAAGTTGTACACCTCTGGCCAGAGTAAAACTATTCGAATAGTTGTGCCTGCAGTCATGGGTAAGCTAAATGATGTTTTTTGTGATTAGTTCCATTTATTAATTAATGTTTAAATGAGATATGAGACATCCAGATTGGGATGGTTTGGGCCTGTGTAGCCAGGTGGGCTATATAGTGTTGATTTAATACTGCTTAATTGCTATACTATTTTAATTCTCTCTTAATTATTTAGTTAAATCTTGTTTATGCAAATTAGCCCTATGCCATCCTTTGCTATTCTGTGCACTTGCATATTTGCTGTGTGGCTTGTTTAGTATTCCATGTACTCACCTTGCAATATCAAATCATCAGAAGAAGAGTACTACAATGAAGAAGAAGATTTGGAGGACTAGGCTGGGTCCAAGTCAAGTTTGCCTGTGGATTATGGAGATGTCGTTATCGTTAGTTAATTCCGTTGTGTAGATTTTTTATTTGCTTGAGAGGTTCCATCTGCCACTGTAATAATTATACATTCATCACTTTATTCAATATAGATTTGTACTTTGTTACCAAATTTGTTATTATGTACCTTGCCTGATTCCTGGACGAGTATTTAATACACAAGTAAGCGTTTGGAATTTTGGATGGAAATTCCAGGCGTGACAAATTCCCAAACCCATCAAGTTAAGAATTAGAAGTCTAGCCAAGAGTAATACATGTCTCAGTGCTCAATTAACCGCGAGCACGGCTATTTGAATAGTTTGGTTTATTCACATTGGAGTGGATGTACGCTTTACCCACACTTTGTGACTTTGCCCAACGAAGGAGCCTAGTCCCAATGAACGAGATGCGTCATGACAAAGCATTTCATTAACCTCGCTTTGGCAATACCAGCTTCATGAACTTTAGCCTCATGCACTCTGGGCGTACGCGGTTTCCCGCAGTGATAGGAGTTCTGGCATTCCTGAGGGGGAGAGGTGAATTCTTTATCTTTAAGTTTGTTGTGGTTGCCAAGGTCCGTGGATTAAGTTCGTTGTCTTCATTTTCTTCTCTTCCAAGAATCCACCACGGTTTGGGTACCGCCTCTGCTTAGCTAACTACTTTGCTAGGTCTATACCCATGCGAGAAGTACGGTCATACTCTATTCATTTCATACATAGCTTCATGTCTCGATCCTTAATTGACTAGAGTAGCACTAACCTTTCCCGGAAACCTCCCAATCCAACCAGCCACCCTGGTCCAAAACATTTGGTTTAGTTTTATTTCACAAATCATTTCCACCAATGACATAGCAATGTGATGCTCATGTCTCCACATGCCAAATTTTAATTAGCTTCCCTAAGGTAATTGCCCAAGCATATAGCATTTGATAAAGTATGAGAGTAGCATGCATCTAATAAAGCATAACAAAGCATTTGTCATAACTGACTAGGGACTCATACCTACAAAAGGGCACAAGGGAATGTGGTAATCAACTTTCAAATGAAGGGATAATAACAAGTAGGATATTCATCATTTACATGCAAGTTTATTTGTAAACAAATCAAGTTCACCAAATAGGATCAACATGTTCAAAGGGAGGGGTGGTGACTTGCCTGCTCAAGATAGTCCTTATTCTTGATAACAAATCTAGATCAACCTTCAGCTCCAAGATGTAGCACACGATGCCTCGCAACTAATAGATACACGGATATTATAAAGCACGAGGAAACCTATATTCAAACAACAGCCCAAAGAATTCAATCAAAATAATAGATGGAGAGCATACCTAGGGCTGCTCACACTCTGTTGCTTGCTAGTGAATCTTAAGATGCTAAGAGGTGTCAACTATGGGTTTTGACTACTTTTATATGCAAGGGAACTTGAGGTAGCTTAGGCTCTAAGTTACTTATCTTGTAAGCAACTAAGAGGGAAAGAAAACTTAGGGCTAAGGTTCCTTAGTGGTGGTTAAGTAACTTGGGAGGCAAGCAAGCTTAGGGTCTAAGGCTTACTATTTCTAGTTGTCATGGTAGCTTAATTATGAGCTAATTAGCATCATGGAAGTACTTAACTTGATAATCAAGGTTTTGTTTTAGCTATGAGACTATGGAAAATTATGCTAAACTAGCTTCCATCAAATTTTAAAAGGTCATGCACTATAGGTTTTATATTGGCTCACGGAATTATCTAGGTATAACTATGGTAACTAAAAGGTGGTGGCAAGGATCAAATAAGGAGGGTTCATGACCAAACAAATTATCACAAAATACTTGGGTGGTTTATTATTAGGGAGATTTAAATAACTTCTATTATTATATTTCTTTTGTCAATAGCATTATTAATTATGTGAACTTCAGGTTTATAGATTTTATTTATTCATGAAGGATTTCACTTGTTATTACAAGAGATCACGAGGATCATGTTGATCTGTAGGTCATCTTTAGTGTCAAGTTTATTCTACTACAACTATTACAACATGGTTTATGATTAGTATTATCCAATATTCATGTTCGTTAAATAATCCTTAGGTCAATATGTTTAAGAATTACTTATGGATCTATTATACAACTTGTATTTGGTGTACTGTGTATACATGAGTTGAGGAATACTCCCTCTGTTTCAGATTATAAGTCGTTTTGACTTTGGTCAAAATCAAACTCTTTCAAGTTTGACCAAGTTTATAGAAAAATGTATTAACGTTTTCAACACAAGGAAAATATGCTATAAAAATATATTCAGTTTTGGATTTAATGAAACTAATTTGTTGTTGTGAATGTTGGTATATTTTTCTATAAATTTGGTCAAACTTAGAGTAGTTTGACTTTGATCAAAGTCAAAACGACTTATAATCTGAAACAAATAGAGTATATATTAAGGATTTATTATTTGCTGAGCATGCATAGTATTACATGTTGTGTAATAAACCTTAATTAGCACATGCGATTAAAACATATTATTTCACTCACATGTGCACACTTAAGCATAATCTAGGGGTATTCAGATTTTTATACATGAATTATAAGGATAAATATTATTGGGATAATTTATAGGTCATGGGTTTAATTATATATGGACATATATATTAATAATGGCACTAGTATTTCCTATGTTTGAATTAATTTGAAATAACACTTCCATTTAGTTCACATGGTTTCTATACTGATAAAACGTGTTAGAGACAAATATATGAAAAACTAGTTTAGTGCATATTGATGATTTATTTATTAACACATTTGATATTAACTATTATTTAATTATTTTGATAATGATATATTTATGAATTTAAAATATAATTATGAAATTTTGAATTGCATGCCATTAGAAAGATTCTGAATTTAGATGGATTTAGGTTCAAGTCTCACTTGATTGGAATTAGGATGACTAAGATCTAATCGAAACAAGGTTCAAATTTTAATTAAATCAAATAATTGCGAAACAGTACTATTTCTAATTGTTTTATTATTTTTTCCAAAACGTTAACCGTGGCTAACAGGTGGGACCAGCTTGTCAGTGACCGCGGGGAGGGGGGGTGTGTGGTGGTTGTCTTCTACCTCTGGACCGTGCAGAAGCAACGCGAACGCGGCTAGGGGAGGGACGGCGGCAGCTCAGGGAGGGGAAGAGGACCTCCGGCAACCCTCCGCAGGCGGCGGCGACGCACGGCGGAGTGATGCGAAGCGGCGCGGCAGGGCAACGGTACCTCGAGCTCGGCTGCAGGCGGGTAGCGCGAGAGAGCTACACCCCGGCTTATATATTGTGCATAAAATGGTCTACAATATCTAGGGACTCGATTTCGACAACGATATGGATGGGAGGACCCCTAGGTGAGGTTGGCCACAGTGAACTCCATGGCGGAGCTGGGAACTCCGGCCGGCTCGGCTAGGGTCTCTAATCGGTGAAATTGGAGAGAGCTATAGATTCTAGGGGAGGATACAAAGCTTAGGGCACAATGGCTCACCGTGGGAGGTCGCAGTGACGAGGAACGGCCATTCGTGGTGGTGGCAGTGTTGAAGTAGAGGCAGCGACGCCGGCGCGCACACTCGGTGCTCGATGAAATAATCGGGCTTCGGGACAGCTCCTTGCTCCCTCCTCTTTGTGTCTCCGTGCTACTAGATGCCGGGACAGGACGACTCAGCTCGGCTAGGCATAATGTCGAACCAGTGGTGGGCAATGAACAGTGCTGTGCAGAATTTTGGGAATAAAGGGAATTTGAATAGATGGAAAGTGGGGGCAAACTAGAAAGTGGCAGCTGAGAATTGGATCTAGATATTTGAATTGTGAATTCAAAATGATTTGCTGCTATAATTTGGGATTTGACTTTTGAGAATTTGAATATTTTATTTGAATTTGAATTATTGATTCCTCTCTTAAATATAAATGGTTTCATTTGCATTGATCCCTATTATTTGAATTTATGTATTTTGAGACTTGATGCAATATTCTCAAAATGGATTTAAATGTTCCAATGGACCATTATATGGATAATTATATGTTGGCTGAATTTATTTGTATGACAATTTATTTTGCACGAATGAATTTTATTACTTTAGTTTTTTATTTGATATGAAAATTTGTCTAGGTAATTTGGATTCCTCCACCTTAATTTGAATTGCCATTTGGTTGTTGTATTTCATTGGAACAAGATTAAGCCCCCAACATGGATTTCAAATCCTTCATATTTAATTTAATTTAATTTAATTTTCATTGTGACAATTTATGGTTTTGGTAAGCAATGACAACCATAACATCCAGCATGATGCAAAAGTTTTAAAAAGTTCAAAATTTTACTAATTTTTATTATTAGAAATTTTTAGGCGTTAAACGATGCAACGGTGACCGGGCTGATGTCCTCATTGGCTCCCACGCCACTTGTGCCCACGTCGAGAAGGGAAAGGAGGCGGCTAGGTCACGACGTGGTTGATGGGATTCGACGGGGCGATGGCCCAGATCCGCGCCATGACCGATGAGCCCAGCGGACAAAGGAGCAGGGCGATGGCGTCAACATTGGGAGAAAGGTAGATGCAGGTGTCGTGTCACACCCTGAATTTTCCCCCCTTAAATATAGCCACACAAAATATACCTAAGAAAATGTTCCAAGAAAAATAATTTAAATTGGTCAAATGAATTAATTAAATGTGAAAATGCAAAATAATAAATTATCATGGCTAGGAATATTTTTCTTATACTCCTCTTACCAAAATACATTAACATGATTTTTATTGGAATTTTTAGAGCACTGGAAGTATTTCTAATAAATCAAAAATTCTTATCGGAATCAAAAGAGCACTGGAAATCCTTTTTCTTTTCTTTTCCTTTCTTTCTCTTTTTCCTTTTTCTTTTCTTTTCCCTCCCACTGGGGTGCCGGCCCAGTATTGTGCTGGCCAACTTGCATGGCTTGCACGCCCACACGTCCCTCACCCTCTCTCACCGCTAGTTGGGCCCCTCCTGTCGGCCGCTTTCCCCGTGCCGCTCTCCTTACCCCTCTCACTGACATGTGGGCCCGGGGCCGCACACGTCAGCTTCATCCTCAACCTCCGGCCGAATCGGCCGGAGGTGATCGAGCTGCCCCATTCGTCGGATTCCGCCTGTTCCCGCTCCCCCACGCCTCGGCCTTTGATTCAAACGCCGCGGACCGAGTCCCCGCTCGTTTCCTCCACCTTCTCCGCCCTTCTCGCCCACAACTGCGGTTGAATCGCACCGACTAGCCGCCGTGGCCGCCACCCTCAAACCCGTGAAATTTGGCCAACTCGGCCACGATCTCTCCAGCCCGAGTCCTTAAAAACCTTCCCCGTGCCCCCACTTTCTCTTTCCCCTCAGTTGCCCACACCTGCCGAGTACCCAAACCTCCTCCACCCTGAGCTCCTGAATCGCCGCCGCGTTCCGCCGATTCCAATCGCACGTCGCCATTGCTACAGCTATCACCGACTACCGCAATTGCGCTCTCTAGCTTTGCCGCACCCTACCATGTCTTGTCCGGCAGTTGGCCGCCTCGGATTCCCGACGGAACTCCATCCTCTCCGTCATCCCCTTCCGGTAAGCCTCTCCATCGGCAGTCGGCCGCGGATTCCCGTTGACCCACTCGGTCTTTTTCCCTCCTAACACGTCCCACACCTTCGCCAGGTCCTCCCACACCTCGTTTGCGTCTCCATCCTCGTGTTGCACCGCCAAAACCCTGTCAGCATCGGCATCCTGAACCTCGGCCGCCGCCAACTCCCTCTGTTCGCCGTCGTTCGCTGCTTTCCACTGGTCACTGCACCTCGGTGAGTACTCGGCCGCAATCCTCATATCCTCCGCCACTTGCCGCTACCCTCCGCCGTGCCAGATGGTCGCTGGCAGTGACCATCGGGCCGCGTGCACCGTCACCGCGCCATGCGTGCCGGCGGGTCTCGTTCTAGACTAGGTCAGGCAGATCGGGGCCACTCGTGTGCCTATGTCCGTGGTCGCCGCACGCGCGTGGACTGCGTCCACCATGCGTTGTCCTCTTATGTGCCACTGACCCGTGGGTCTCACCTGTCGGTGCCGGTCCCCGTGGTCCGCTAACGCATTAATTCGTTTAATTGCGCAATAAATCGGTTAATAATGAATTTTGTATAGGAGATCACAGTGAAACTTCAAAATTCATAACTAATTCATACGAACTCCGATTAAGTCAATTCAAATTTCATTAAATCCAGAAAAATACCAAGAATCCATTAAAACTACTTTTAGCCCATGTTTCCATGTCCACATGTACTGTTTTTAATTGTTTGTGCGTTGTTTGCTTTAGAATCCGACAGAGTCGACCCTCCCGTGTACTACGAGGTCGTAGCCGAGTACGTCGAGCCGGAGAAAGGCAAGTCACACTGTAATCTTGATCATTTTGTACCTACTTTTTGCTAAAATGTTTTGTTTATTTAAATAAACATGCATGTTTTTATTATTTCATGTGGTATGGATTATAACCTTTATATAGATAAGATTATGCCCTAGTTGTTAAACCTTGTTCATTGTCACCTGGGTAACAACATGATTAGAATAATATTCTTAGGATGCTTAGCCATGCTTAGAAACTATTAGTTCACTTCAGAATTAAATATTATCATTTACATACATGGTTCGACTCTATGTCGGGAAATGTAACATTGGACATATTACTATTAAATTCCTAAAATTTGACCCAAATGGTGGGCTATGGGTGCATGGTTTTGCTGGTCGCATCCATGGTAATTAAGGACCGGTTCACGGGAACCCCTTGGGCAATTAATCGTACTTTCCACAAGTCAGCGTGGGCAACGGCTGGGCTTGTAGCGTCTCTTATCCCTCTCCTAGGCACCGATGGTGAGGATGGGCGTGATGGAGTTGGGTTGGCCTGGGATAGGGTTGATCGACTTTCGGATCCATTGTGGCACAAGGGGGTAGCCTGGCCGATGTGGGGTATCCTGGTGACAGGTGCAACCTCAGCGTGATGTGGATGGTTGGGGAGAGGTTGCGTGAATGGTCCTGTCACAGCCTCTCACGGGGTGTCGTGGTGATACTCCTGCACACGGGGACGTGTGTGGGGCTGTGTCTTGTGGGTATAGTTGTACACCTTTGATCAGAGTTAAAAACTATTCGAATAGCCACGCCTACAGATATGGGCGATTGGTCAAGACTCACCGTGATTAGTCCCACCCTTACTTAATCAACTTGACTCAATGGAACTAGTATAGTTCAGATAGATGGTTGGGCCTGGTTAACGTGGTGTAACGTTAATCTATGGAGGATTAATATTGTTCAATTAATCAAGCTTTTTACTGTTTGCGAACTACTCCTATTTGCAACTGCTTTTACGCAAATAAACCTCTAGCCTATATTTGTCTCCTGTGCACTAGGCATACTTGTGGGTGTGATTTGTTGAGTACTATGGGTGGTACTCACTCTTGCTCCGTTTTCCCCCTCTCAGTGATGGAGTACCTGTCCGATGTGAATCTGCAAGAGGACTAGGCTCGCTCCGTCGTCAAGATGCCTATGGAATGGAAGCCTTCGCTTGGCTAGTTCTATATAGATGTTATTTGTTTTTACCACTGCATTTTTTTGTAAGACAATTTTACTCTGTTTGTAAGACGCACTCTATATGGCAACTTGGTATTGTATACCCTGGCTTTCCTAGATAGGGATTTAATACATAGGAATATTCAGAATTCGGGTTACGAATTTCTAGGCGTTACAGAGTTGGTATCAAAGCCAAACTTGACCATAGGACCAGCCAAATGGAAACCTTAAGAGCCCTCTGAAATTCACATTTGCATATGCTTTTTGCACTTGGAGTTATTTCGGGAAAAGTGGGAATTTGTTCTCGGATTGGGATAAAATCTTGACCTTTTATTTGACTGAAATTTTTAAGTTAGGTCAAGTTTAGGGTGAAATTTTTATTCAAAGGCTATGGCATAGGTATCCAAATTTTGGGAAAACATTGGTTAATTGGGGTGAAGTATGATTTAAGGCATGCATAAAATATTTCTATTGGCTTTGCAATTATCATTTAAAATTTGTTCGGTACTATTTGGTTCTGCTGTATTATTCCGTCGGTCTCAAGTTTATGTACAAAATTATTTCATGCATAAAATTATTGTTTATTTCCAAATTATTTACCGTTCACTCTATTTGGATCTGAGCGTACATTGATTCCCTCTCCTTGCCTTCTATAGATAAACAGTCTTCCCAACCAAGGTGGTGCAGATATGGGTGGATTCGTTGAAGAGCTTCGTATGATGAGTTTCACTTTGCGGTACAGCCATGCCTTGGAGTACACTGCAGTGGAGCCTATGGAGGGTGAGCTCTCGCACCAGGTTCGCTTGGAGCTGCCAGGCGAAAGGTACCTCCTACCAGCCATGGAGGTTGAGATCGGCAGGTGTACCTACGACCACGCCTACTAGGAGGCCGCTTTCTGTTTGATCAGAGAGCTACGCCGGAGACACCACTCTACTCTCCGCACCACCGCCTACCGCTACCTCCCCAGCCAGGCTCACTACCAGGTCTATAGCACCTTCCAGCAGGCTGACCACAAGAACGACACCACCATCGTCCACATGAGGCGGGCGATGTGGGCCATGACTACATGCACGCCAACTGGGTGTGTGCGGCCCACGACCGGGAGGATGCCAACCGGATGACCATTATTGGTCTCCAAAACTAGATAGACCGTCTGAAGAAGGAGGTCACAGAGTTCAAGGGGCAGCCGCCACTCGGTGGGGCTAGGATTCGTCTGACCCCGAGGAAGAGGACCCTTCCTCCGGTGTGTGTTCAGTTGGGCCCCAAGAATGGGCCACACGCACCGCCAACTCCACTAGCACCAGTGCCCGCTCCAGCTCTAGCACCGGCACCAGCAACGACGGGCGGCATGATCAGCGTGTCATCGAGCGACGGCAGCTCTCAGGGAGGCACCAGCATCCACAGGGGCTTCACTTCCACTGACGACAGCAGCTCCTTCAGCGGATCTCGCACCCGCAGTGAGGCCAGTTCCTCGGCTCACGGCAGTGAGGACTATGTGAACGGATCCAGGAGCCGCACCGATGACGAGGTGGGCGACGAGCAGGAGTCAGAGTACAACTCGAACGACTGCAGGAGCCGCTTAGAGCACTAGGCGCGCCGTCCTTAGTTTTCATCATTTTCCTTAGTTTGATTTCTTTATTAGTTGTAATGTTAGGATGTTTGCTTTGGGGAAGTTGGTGGTTCATATCGTCTGTTGTGGTATGGCCGCCTCAATTAGGAGTTGAACTAGTTTTTCCTCATGTTTCCAACTATGCACTCCAATTAATTTAATCTAGGCACTTAATTACCACCCTTGTTTCTGAGCCACCTGTTTTCCTCCTTTTCTCCTATTTCCATCTCCCCCTTTAGATGGTGAACACAAGGAATGGTAACCGTGCTGCCAGTGACACCAGCGCTACCAACCAGCAGGGTGCCGCACCCCAGAACCCTGGAGCTCCCAATCACATGCCACCTCCACTACCGGAGAACCCGACGCTTGCACAGGTTCTAGCCAACCAGAACCAGATGTTGTCAATCATGATGCAGCAGATGTAGCAAAACAACCTACAGCAGCAGCACTAGCAACCTCACAACCCGGCCATCGCTCCTCAGTCAAAGTTGCCTGAGTTCTTGAGGCTCAGGCCACCAACCTTCTCTAGCACCACCAACCCCATGGACGCCAACGACTGGCTGTTGGCAATCGAGAAGAAGCTCAACCTCCTCCAATGCAATGACCAAGAAAAGGTCGCCTTCGCCACGCACTAGCTCCAGGGACCCGCCTCAGCTTGGTGGGATAACTTCCTCGTGACCGCACCGCCACAGCGGAGGTCACTTGGGCCAAATTCTGCCACAACTTCCGAAAGTCTCAGATTCTGGCAGGCATTGTGGCACAGAAGAAGAGAGAGTTCAGGGACCTGGTACAGGGAAACAAGACAGTCACGGAGTACCTCCATGACTTCAACCACTTGGCGCGCTACGCGCCCGAGGATGTCCGCACCGATGCGGAGAGATATGTGAAGTTCCTGGACAGACTGGACGACGAGCTGACCAACCAGCTCCTCTCAAATGACTATCTAGACTTCGAGAAGCTGGTGAATAAGACGATCCGCCAAGAAGATCAACGTAACAAGATGGACCGCAAGAGAAAAGCGGCCCAGTTCCGAGCTCACTAGGGGCAGCACCAGAGGCCACGGATGATGTTGGGGCATCAGGGTGGACCTTCCACCATGATTGTCCGCCAGCAGCATCCGTTTCACCCCAGGCATTTCGGAGGCAACAGCAGCAACAGCGGGCAGCACAACCGTCATCCCACTAGAGGCCACGGGTGATGCTAGGGCATTAGGGTGGACCTTCCACCATGATCGTTCGCCAGCAGCGTCCGTTTCACCCCGGGCATTTTGGAGGCAACAACAGCAACAGCGGGCAGTACAACCATCATCCTGCTCCGCGCCCACCAATGGCGCCAGCGCAGCAGAGTCAGCCACGGAAAGACAGTGGGAGCAAGACCCTCATTTGCTTCAACTGCAATGAACCGGGCCACTTCACTGACAAGTGCCCGAAACCGAAGCGCATGGGACCTAGGCCTGCAGCTCCCAGAACCCCAACGCCAACCAGTAGATGATAAAGGGGCGTGTTAACCATGTCTCCGCAAAAGAGGCACAGGCTGCACCGAAAGTGGTACTAGGTACGTTCCTCGTAAACTCAATACCTGCAACAGTACTTTTTGATTCTGGTGCAACACATTTTTTCATATCCAAGAAATTTGTGGGAACACATGGGATTAAAGTAGTAGAACTTAAGATCCCCATGCGGGTTCATACACCTGGGAACTACATGACCACAACTCACTATAGCCCTTCAGTGAGCCTAGAAATCCAAGGATCACCCTTTCTAGCCAATATCATCCTCCTAGAATCCAAAGACCTAGATGTCATCCTAGAGATAGATTGGTTGACCCGACACAAAGGAGTGATCAACTGCGCCGACCGTACCATTACAGTAACCAGTTCAGAAGAAAAGGCAGTTACATTCAAGTCACCGGTGCCACAGAGACAGGAAGCAAGCTTGAATCAGGTCGCAGCAGAGCAACAGTTGGAAGGTGGAAAGAAACCAGAGCGGAAAATAAAGGAAATTTCGATAGTGAGGGAATACCCGGATGTGTTTCCAGAAGATCTACCGGGGATGCCACCAGAAAGGGAAATCGAGTTCAGAATCGATTTGGCACTAGGAACAGTGCCAATATACAAAAGGCCGTACAGAATGGCACCGAACGAGATGGTAGAAGTCAACATCATGGCAGACGCTTTGAGCAGGAAAAGTTACTGCAACATTGCTCGAACAGAGACATTGCGCAAGGAAATGCAGCAGGAATTCGAACACTTGAATTTGGGCATTGTCGATCATGGATTTGTGGCAGCCCTAGAGGCCTAGCCTACACTCTTCGATCAAGTTCACGAGGCATAAGCGAATGATCCAGAGATTAAAGAACTCAAGAAGAAGATGAGAGTTTGAAAAGCCTAGGGTTTCACGGAAGATGAAAACGGGATAGTATGGATGGGTGAACGTTTGTGCGTCCCAGAGAATAAGGAGCTCAAAGACTTAATACTTCGGGAAGCTCATGAGACTTAGTACTCCATTCACCCCGGAAGCACCAAGATATATCAAGACCTTAAGACAAAGTTTTGGTGGCTCAGCATGAGAAGAGAAATCGCGGAATTCATGGCACTTTGTGATGTGTACCAGCGAGTCAAAGCAGAACACCAACGGCCTACCGGACTTTTATAGCCGCTCAGAGTCCCAGAGTGGAAGTGGGAAGAGATCGGGATGGACTTCATCACCGGTTTGCCCCGCACATCTTCAGGATACGACTCAATCTAGGTGATCGTTGACCGACTCACCAAGGTTGCTCATTTCATCCCTGTGCATACAACATATTCGGGTAAAAGACTGGCAGAACTTTACATGGCTCGTATAATGTGTCTACACGGAGTACCCAAGAGGATTGTATCCAACCGTGGTAGCCAGTTCACTTCCAAGTTCTGGCAGAAGTTACAAGCAGAATTGGGAACTCGACTAAACTTCAGCACAGCTTATCATCCACAAACCGATGGTCAGACTGAAAGAGTCAATTAGGTATTGGAGGATATGCTAAGGGCTTGTGTGTTGGACTTTGGAGGGACATGGGATAAGAGCCTACCCTATGCCGAGTTCTCGTACAACAACAGTTACCAAGCCAGCTTGCAGATGGCACCATTCAAAGCTCTGTATGGTAGGAAGTGCCGTACACCCCTTTTCTAGGAGCAGACGGGTGAACGCCAGGTATTCAGAACCGATGCACTTAAAGAGCCGGAAGAGAAAGTGGCCATCATCAGGGAACGATTAAAGACAACTTAGTCTAGGTAGAAGAGTTACGCCGACAACCATCACAGAGATCTGAGTTTCGAGGAAGGAGACTACGTGTACCTTCGTGTCACACCACACCAAGGAGTACACAGGTTTCAAACTAAAGGGAAGCTAGCACCTCGTTCTGTGGGACCCTACCAAGTGCTAGCTCGTAAAGGCAAAGTTGCATACCAATTGAGCCTCCCAGCTTCAATGGCAGGTATACACGACGTGTTCCACGTGTCATAACTGAAGAAATATCTGAGCATACCAGCAGAACAGGTTGATCCAGAGCAGATCGAGATCCAGGAAGACCTCACCTATGTGGAAAAGCCAATTCGGATCTTAGAGATCAGTGAAAGGAACACCCGAAGCCGAGTAATCAGGTTCTACAAGATACATGGAGCCACCATTCAGAGGAAAAAGCCACATGGGAGCGAGATAATGAACTGAAGTCCGCCTATCCACACCTCTTCACCAACACGTCCAAATCTCGAGGATGAGATTCTGTTTAAGGGGGTAGGTTTGTCACACCCTGAATTTTTCCCCCTTAAATATAGCCACACAAAATATACCTAAGATAATGTCCCAAGAAAAATAATTTAAATTGGCCAAATGAATTAATTAAATGTGAAAATATAAAATAATAAATTATCATGGCTGGGAATATTTTTCTTATACTCCTCTTGCCAAAATACATTAACAAGATTTTTATTAGAATTTTTAGAGCACTGGAAGTATTTCTAATAAATCAAAAACTCTTATCGGAGTTAAAAGCGCACTGGAAATCCTTTTTCTTTTCCTTTCTTTCTCTTTTACCTTTTTCTATTCTTTTCCCTCCCACTGGGCCGCCAGCCTAGTATTGTGCTGGCCTACTTCCGTGGCCTGCATGTCCGCACGTCCCTCACCCTCTCTCACCGCCAGTCGGGCCCCTCCTGTTGGCCGCTCTCCCCGTGCCGCTCCCCTTACCCCCTCTCGCTGGCATGTGGGCCTAGGGCTCCACACGTCAGCTTCGTCCTCAACCTCCAGCCGAATCGGCCAGAGGGGATCGAGCCGCCCTGTCCGTCGGATTTCGTCCGTTCCCGCTCCTCCGTGCCTAGGCCTTTGATTCAAATGCCACGGACCGAGTCCCCGCCTGTTTCCCCCACCTTCTCCGTCCCTCTCACCCACGACCGCGGTTGAATCGCGCCCACTAGCCGCCGTGGCCGCCGCCCTCAATCCCACGAAATTTGGCCAACTCGGCCATGACCTCTCCAGCCCGAGTCCTTAAAAACCTTCCCTGTGCCCCACTCTCTCTTTCCCCTCAGTTGCTCATGCCTGTAGAGTACCCAAACCTCCTCCGCACCGAGCTTCCAAATCGCCGCCGCACTTCGCCGACTCTAGTCGCATGTCGCCGTCGCTACAGCCATTGCCGACTACTGCGATCATGCTCCCTAGCTTCACCGCACCCCGCCACGTCTTGTCCGGCAGTCGGCCGCCCCCGAGTCCCGCCGGAACTCCACCCTCTCCGTCATCCCCTCCGGTAAGCCTCTCCGCCGGCAGTCAGCCGCAGATTCCCGTTGACCCACTCGGTCTTTTTCCCTCCTAACACGTCCCACACCTTCGCTAGGTCCTCCCACACCTCGTTCGCGTCTTCGTCCTCGTGTTGCGCCGCCAAAACTCTGTTGGCATAGGCATCCCGAGCCTCGGCCACCGCCAACTCCCTTTGTTCGCCGTCGTTCGCCGCTCTCCGTCGGTCGCCGCACCTCAGTGAGCACTTGGCCGCAATCCTCATCTCCTTCACCGCTCGCCGCTACTTTCCACCGCGCCGGATGGTCGCCGGCGGCGACCATCGGGCCGCGTGCGCTGTCGCCGTGCCGTGCGCGCCGGCAGGTCTCGTTCTCGACTAGGTCTAAGCCGTCCGATTTATCATGGCAGATCGGGGCCGCTTGTGTGCGTATGTCCGCGGGCGCCGCACACGTGTGGACTGCGTCCACCGTGTGCCATCCTCTTATGCGCCACTGACCCATGGGTCCCGCCTATTGGTGCCGGTCCCTGTGGTCTGCTGATGCATTAATTCATTTAATTGCGCAATAAATCGATTAATAATTAATTTTGTATAGGAGATCATAGTGAAACTTTAAAATTCATAACTAATTCATATGAACTCCGATTAAATCCATTCAAATTTCATTAAATCCAAAAAAATACCAAGAATCCATTAAAAATACTTTCAGCTCCTGCTTCCATGTTCACATGTACTATTTTTAATTGTTTGTGTGTTGTTTGCTTTAGAATCCGACGTAGTCGACCCTCCCGTGTCCTACGAGGTCGTAGCCGAGTACGTCGAGCCAGAGCAAGGCAAGTCATACTGTAATCTTGATCATTTTGTACCTACTTTTTGCTAAAATATTTTGATTATTTAAATAAACATGCATGTTTTTATTATTTCATGTGGTATGGACTATGATCTTTATATAGATAAGATTATGGCTTAGTTGTTGAACCTTGTTTCTTGTCACCTGGGTAACAATATGATTAGAATAGCATTCTAGGATGCTTAGCCATACTTATAAACTATTAGTTCACTTGGGAATTAAATATTATCATTTACATACATGGTTCGACTCAATGTTGGGAAATGTAACATTGGATATATTACTATTAAATTCCTAAAATTTGACCCAAATGGTGGGCTGTGGGTGCATGGTTTTGCTGGTCGCATCCATGGCAATTAAGGACCAGTTCGTGGGAACCCCTTGGGCAATTAATCGTACTTTCCACAAGTCAGCGTGGGCAACGGCTGGGGTTGTAGCGTTTCTTCTCCCTCTCCTAGGCACCGGTGGTGAGGATGGGCGTGATGGAGTTGGGTTGGCCCGGGGTAGGGTTGATCGACTTCTAGATCCATTGTGGTGTAAGGGGAGTAGCCTGGCCGATGTGGGGTATCTTGGCGGCAGGTGCAACCTTAGCGTGGTGTGGATAGTTGGGGAGAGGTTACGTGAATGGTCCTGTCACAGCCTCTCACGGGGTGTCGTGGTGATACGCCGGCACACGGGGATGTGTGTGGGGCTATATCTTATGGGTACAGTTGTGCACCTCTGATCAGAGTTAAAAACTATTCGAATAGTCGCGCCCGTGGATATGGACGATTGGTCAAGACTCACCGTGATTAGTCCCACCCTTACTTAATCAACTTGACTCAATGGCACTGGTATAGTTCAGATGGATGGTTGGGCCTGGTTAACGTGGTGTAACGTTAATCAGTGGATGATTAATATTGTTCAATTAATCAACCTTTTAACTGTTTGCAAACAACTCCTGTTTGCAACTGCTTTTACGCAAATAAACCTCTAGCCTATCTTTGTCTCTCGTGCATTGTGCATATTTGTGGGTGTGATTTATTGAGTAGTGTGGGTGGTACTTACTCTTGCTCCGTTTTTCCCCTTCTCAGTGATGGAGTACCTGTCCGACGTGGATCTACAAGAGAACTAGGCTGGCTCCGTCGTCAAGATGCCTATGGAATAGAAGCCTTCGCTTGGCTAGTTGTATATAGATGTTATTTGTTTTTACCGCTGTATTTTTTTTGTAAGATAATTTTACTCTGTTTGTAAGACGCACTCTGTATGGCAACTTGGTATTATGTACCCTAGTTTTCCTGAACAATGATTTAATACATAGGAATATTCAGAATTCAGGTTATGAATTTCTAGGCGTTACATGTCGTCTTTCCCATTGCAGTACCGAGGAGGTAGAGGGAGCTCGCCGGCCTGCCCACTCCTCCCTCATTGGTGCCCTCTCTCTATCTCCCGTTGGGTCACCACCACCTTCCTCTATACTGAAGCTGAGACTATGTTGGGGAGCCGAGATCTGACGAGGTCGCTGCCGCCTCGTCGAGCTTGACTATGGGGGCATTGGCGTCGTTGGTGGTGCTCCCTGATCTACTCCTCCACCGCCATCGTCGTCGGTGGTGCTCCTGTGCTCGATTTGCTGTAAGAGAGTAGGGAGAAGGGAGAGCTAGAGAAGATGTAGATGGTTACTGCTTCACTTCACTAACATGTGGGGTCACTGTGTTTTTGTTTATTTATTGCTGAACATAATGCCACATAAGCACCAACATAGGTGCCCCATCGGCCGAACCGCTCTTAGTACTACGAGGGACTCGATTTACACTGGTTTTAGAAGTTGAGGACGCTCTATACCTGATTTTACGGTTGAGGGACACGAATGAAACTTAACCTATAGTTGAGGAACCTAAAGTGGTTTTTTTTTCATACTTAAGCTGGAGTTATAGGATGATTATACATGGGCTTTGTGATGGAGTGAGATTAGGAGGCCATTTGTGCCTTGGCATATGCTACTTGAGAGGGTAGGAAACAGAACTGGAATATGTATACGAAGGAGGGGGAAGGAAGTAGTGTAAAAATGGTGTCGTATACATCATATACGTAGAAAAGCGTTTATGCCGATTAAGGTGCTTACCTGACAAAACGTATTTTGGAGATCGGACTTAATTTGTGCGTACATGATCGAAGCGGTAGGTTTCAATTCATGTACTACAAGCTGCTTGCTTACGTACACGTACCACGCGTCGTCGTACACCGATGCACATATGCATATATACATGCTCTCGCTCGTCGACTCCGTCCTCTCAATTGGACTCGTGATTACGAATTTGTGTCCGGCCAAGGCAGCAATAATTAATCCGCTGGCCGTCTCGCAAACATCCAAATGGCAACACGCCAACTAATTAACTAACGAACTAACCAGTACGTACCTCGTCCGGCCTAATTTTGTCTCGATGGAGAGCGGCATACGTGCGGTGCGAGCCCATCCGGTACGTACGGGAGACTCGCTGGAGTGGCGTACAAGGTAGTAGGTGGCCCGTAGCCTTCATGGCCTCGATCGCTAACTTCTCCCTAATGTACGTGCATCCGTACCTGTGTACGACCTCGCGGGTGTAAAAGTCTTCTTATCCTAAACTTATTTAGGGATTTGCTACATGTCATTGGGAAAAAAATACTCTTGACAAAATCTTACGAATTCTTAACCCTCCAAGAAAAGATGGCCAGTGGCCCGTGCACTAATAGGTCGGCCTAGACACGGTGCCACAAAACCGTGCCGAATTG
The DNA here is from genome assembly GCA_003991445.1 of Oryza meyeriana var. granulata. Taxonomy (NCBI): domain Eukaryota; kingdom Viridiplantae; phylum Streptophyta; class Magnoliopsida; order Poales; family Poaceae; genus Oryza; species Oryza meyeriana. Next base: position 219,740 of record RYFJ01001299.1, read on the forward strand.
GTCTAGGCACGGTTCACCTTGAGCCGTGTCGTGTCTGGGCCAGCGAGCAGCACAGCACGACCCGTGCACTATAGCGGGCCGGCACAACATGGCACGGGTATGACGGGCTCACTACGGGCACGGGGGCCGAGGTGCGGGCAACGGTTGGCAGCCGGTGGCAACGGTCAGATTCCCCGTGGTGGCCCAATGAGACGGCGACACATGTCCTCAATGGCTACTAATAACAGCTATATTTCGAATTTAGCGGTTGGAGACAAAAAAAATCCAAAAAATACCAAAATGTGAAATTTTTTCCTATAAATTGGGCAGCTAGCAGCAACATCCTGACTCATTCAAACCTTCCAATCTCTCATCTTGTGCTCTTTTGTGCTTTGAATTTTTGATTTAGACAAATTTTTGTCTAAAAATCAAAAAATTTTGGGGAAAGGCTCCACTGCTCCACATCCCCATAGCTCTAGTGCTTCTACAAGGTAAAAAAATTTCTGAATTTTGTTCTTTGTTTGTACTATTTATTCGGTACTAATTTTCTCTATTTATATTTCAGGATAGATCCGAACTACCCGTCGTTCCAACTGAGCGACTTCGACTCGAGCTACATGCCGATGTCGTACCCAAACGTCGAGCAAGACGACTCCGGGTCGGCTCCTGCACCGTAAGGACAGCCTGAGGAAGTACATACGGCTTCAAAAGGATCAGGAACTGTGAACGGGAGCGTATCGACGGCAACCGGCTCAAAGAGATCAAGAACTTCCTCCGCCTGACAACATTTTGATGAGATCAAGGAGACCGGCGCGGATGGAAAGAGGTAACTTACGCGAAATGTAGAATTTGTAAGACTAAACTTTTTGAAAAATCTTCTGGTAGAACATGGCATTTAAGGTGGCATGTTGAGGCGTGTGCAAAGAATCAATGTTACTAGCTACGACAGCAACAACTGTTACTAAATCCTGACGATACGGTACGTGTATAGGAGTACAATCCTCAGGTAGCACGAGATTTGCTTACCCATTTAATTGTTAGACAGGATCTATCCTTAAATTTTGGTGAGTCTCCTGTATTTGAGACTTACATTAAAACTGCTCATAATCCTAGATTTCAATCTGTTAGTAGACAAACCACAACTCAGGTCTTGGTGAATATTTATAACCAATGCCGAAATATATTAAACATTGTTTGCTACATGCACCTTTTCTGTTAGTATCACCTCTGATATTTGGAATGGTAGGGCTAAGGAGAACTATATTAGTGTAGTTGCTCATTATGTTGATGATAACTGAGAACTACAAAAAAGAGTAATAGCCTTAAAATTAATTGATCTTTCACATACTGCTGAAAATATTGCTAAAAAAATTTCTAGAGTTTGTGAGTAATTTGGCCTCATAGATAAAATATTTGCAGTAACTCTAGATAAAGTAGCTGCAAATTCCAGAGCAATGGAAATTCTGCATCCTTTATTCTCTGTTTATACTGAATCATTTCTTTTACATCAACGTTATGCATGCCATGTTATCAATCTTATAGTTAAATCTGGGTTTAAGAAAATAAGTGCATATCTGGATTCCATCTGTGAAGCCATAATATGGCTCAATAGTTCTAATTCTCGACTGATGGCCTTCAAGTTATTCTGCATCGTTTCAGACAAGCGTCCACGAAAGTTCCAAATGGATACGGACCATCGATGGAACTCGACTTATTTAATGTTGATGCATGTTTTACCTTACAAAGAACACTAACTGTTTTTTTAATCCAAGAATATTGTTACTAGTGACGGACAACCGCTTCTGACAGAAAAACTTGGCATGTTGTCGAAAGGTTTTATTACTTCCTTGAAATATTTTATGATGCAACTGTTACTTTGCCTGGTATTTATTATCCAACTGCTAATTTAATTTTGCATAAGATTTTTGAGATTGCCACTTTATAGCGAAAATATGAAGATGACCAACTACTAGGACTTCCAATATTTCACATGAAACAGAAATATCTTAAATACTGGAGGGACATCCCATACTTGTATGCTTTTGCATTTATTCTTGATCTTAGAGGTAAAATACAGGGATTTCTTAATATTTTGAATCTTATTGGGGAGGCAATGAATATTAATTACACTAACTATTATTCTGATACTAAGACTAAATTGTATGAAGTGTTTCGAAAGTATAACTAAGTTTCAGGAAGTTCGCGTGCAAAGAGCCCCACCTGTCCTTGTATCAGGTAAGAAGAAATTGCAGTGGGGCCAAATTTGGGATGGTTCCTCTTCTTTTTCTAGCACCGGTGGTGAAAGTTCGGCTACGGCAAGTCTTACACACGCTTCGCATGGCGCCCATGAGCTATCCTCCTACTTGGACACCGACTCTATCAACCAGAAAGATTTTAACGTTCTAGGGTGGTAGAACAATTATAAGACCCAATATCCCGTGCTCTCAAAACTAGCACAGGATGTGTTCACGATGCATGTATCTACGTTATCTTTTGAATTGGCCTTCAGTCTTTGTGGAAGAATTATTGAGGAGAGGAGAAGAAATCTCCGCAGCGAGTGGTATAAATGCTACTTGCGGTGAAAGACTAGGACTAGCCAAGGAACGTACCCAACACATCGCAGAGAACCAAGATTTGGCTGCTCAGTTCGAAAATGAGGAACTAGAGTAGCACATTTTTATTTTTGAGTATTGACCTTTAGCTGTACTCTTTTTTCTTTGTAATGGTTTTCTCAAATATGAGTTTTTACATGACACTTTTTAATGAGATTCAATAAAGGTCATGCTCATTTTTTCCCTATATTTATACAGAAATTTAATTACATAATTATATATGTGTTGCTATTTTTGTTGTTTACAAAATATGAAAATTTCCTCCTTCGATATCATTAAAAAATACCCTCATATTTTTCCTACTTTGTTCAAATTATTTTGTGTCTTTTCCCATATTTTTTAGCACTACTTTAATTTTTACAAAATTTACAAGTCATTTTTCCTTTTTTTTAAATTTCCGAGCCAGGAGGCAAGCAGGGGCCAAGAGGGCAGGGCCAGCGGGGCCCACCGCGCCGCGCCTGTTCAAATTTGAACCTCGCGGGCGAGCAAGGCGCGTGGGCGGGCCAGCCGGGGGGACTGAGGCGGTGAGCAGGCCGGCCGTGCCAACGGGCTGCCCCCGGCCCATGTGCCGTGGCCGGGTCCATGCTGGTGCAGCACGGCCCAATGCTTCGGCGTGCCGTGTGTGGGCCAGGAGGGTGGCATGCGGGCTAGCACGGCACGGCCCGTTACAACACCCGTGCCTAAACAGGCTGTGTCGTAGCGGGCCATGCCACAGCGGGCCTCGTGCCTGGCTGGCCCCGTAGGCAAGTTTGGACATATATACCTCCGAGGTACTCTGCGAGTCTGCTCCACGATCTCTTCCTCAACGAGTTTGTGTTCGACATTGGGGGAGTGTTTTTGGGGTCGGAGGGAGGCTAGGGTAGCGTCAGAGCCATCAAGACAAAGGAGGGTGGGTTGGGTCGGCGGTGCATCAAGAAGACAATTGTTAAGTAGTGGATCTGAGCTTAGGAACTATCGGAGACAAAGAAGTAGGGTGGCATAGGACAATGGAAATGATTAAGATGATGAAGAGAGAGGAAAAGAATGCACAAATAGATGCAAGGGATAAAGGGAGGAGGGTGATAATCTTGGGCCGATCGGTGAGGATGGAGGGCCGACGACGCATAGGGTAAGGGAGATGTGAGCACGGCTGTGTGAGGGGTCTACAAGTGTATGCTATCGGATTAGGGGAGAGGAGATTGGTGGAGAATATATTGAGGAGATTGGGAAGGGCCGTGTAGAGTTGGATTCTAATATGTTGGGTTTAGTCTCACATTGGTAATTGATGAAATGGGAGCACAACTTAAACTATAGGGCCTAAAGTTGTGGTTTCGGTTAGGTATGTGGGGTGGCAAGTCCAATATGACGTGGGTGGCTCATAATTGGTGTGTCAAACTGCGTACTCTAACAAGTGGTTCTTCCATTAACTTTGATAGATGTCGCATCATCATTTAAAGGGATAATTAGCATGCATCCATCACTAAGCCATACTTGTAACGCATGGCAAATCACGATTAGAGCAGCATAGAAGCACCTGTCTCACTAATCACCAGTGGCCCCCACACACTCCCTCCTTTGTTTTCTTCCTTTATCCAAAGCTTATTAGCATTCCGCAGTTAAAGCCCTCCCCTACAAGCCTCGTAAAAGCGGCCCGGTCGGAATCGAACGGCTCGTGGGCGTTAAACCCGACCCCAACCACTCCGCTTCCGTCCCATTCCCCTCCGGAATCCCAAACAAATTCCCAAATCCATTCCTGCCCCGTCCGTTTCGATTTCGGTTGGGATTTGAAACGGGCAGGCGGAATGCTCGACCGATCCCTCAGGCCGCAGCAGCAGCCGGCGGCGGAGGCGGGGCCCGGCGGCGAGGGCGGCGGGGGAAACGTGGATCGGGTGCTGTTCAAGAACCTGGTCGAGATGGTGCCGCTCGTGGAGTCGCTCATGGTGAGTTTCGCGTCGCATCGGCGGGTTGGGTTGGGTGCAGATCTCGTCGTGGGCTCTCTCTGACCGGCTGAGGGTTTTGTTGTGTTGTTTCGTTTTGGATGCAGGACCGGAGGTCGAATCCGTCGTACTCGAGGCGCGCGTCGCTGGTGTACACGCCGGCGCCGGACAAGAAGGTGGCTCGCCGCTCTCTCTTTCTTTTAGCCCTTTTTTCTGTTTTGGGTGGTGCACATAGGGTAGTTTTGTTCTGTTGCCAGCTGCCTGTGTTTCGAATTTTATATGCTCTTTTCTAAATGTGAGTGGTTCAACTGTCAGGGTTTAGTAGTTAGGATTTGCTAGGAAATGCGGCCAGATGTAGATCTCGCATGTTTATCGAATTTGGTCAAATGTTCTTTTTTAGGTAGCATTGTCGAGAAAAAGATGACATAGATCAGTCTGTTCTGTTCTTCGTCGAGCATAAACACTCCTTTGTTTAGCTTTGCTCAAGTTTTCATAGTGATCATTTCAGGATGGATGTTTCGTTCTTGTAGGGTGCTGATTTGAAGAGTGCAAAGTCACCACAGAGTGTGTCGGCGAAAAAGCGGAGAGATCCTGGAGAGACAGGCAAGAAGAGCACGGCAGACTCCAATGGTGAGAATGGTGCAGTTGTGCCAATCAGTCCGTTGGGAGGTGAAAATAAGCCGAAGGATAAGGATGAGATCGTTTTGCTACGTGAGCAGATCGAAGAGTTGCAAAAGACACTACTTGAGAAAGAGGAAGCACTAAAGTCTGCAGAGAGTTCGGTGAGTGCGATGAATGCATTATATTCAACCGTTGATGAGCTGAGAAGGCAGGTTGCCGAGAAAGAAAGTTTGATCAAATCTACCAATTCTCAGCTGCACAATGCAAAGGTGAGTCGGCAGCCCACCTGCCACTACATTTTGTCATATTTTCGGTCTGTGAACTAATATCCTTCTTTTCCAAATGCTTATTTACTAATTCTTCCAATCTGTTGTCATGTGTAGAACATTACTTGGTATATTTGTACTATCACATTGTTGCAGTGCATCGTGCATAACACATTCTGATCTCTACAGAATGTTTGCTTTGTCTTTGTAATTACAAAATAAAGAAAGGAATGAGATGCTTATCTACATTTTAGATGGTTACACCACCATTAAATTATCATGTTGATTTCAAAATTCAAGAAATCAGAGACAAATAGCAGATCATAGAGCAGCTGCTTGGGCCAGTACTACTTCATATTGTTGCATTTACTCAATTCTGGTTCTGAGCTTTGTTTTTCCATTGCTACCTTAGTTCTTTTCATATGTTGTCCTAGAATTTGCACAATCACTATTTAGAATTTTGATCAGTGATATTCATGAAAGTATTTAGATTTATTACCTTTACATTTTATATGATTTGCTGATGTATAATAATAAGCAACAGTAAAAATGTGCCTATTCAAAGCTATCCATTTCCAAAGCGACATTTCTTTCAGGAAAAAGAACAGAGGGAGTATCAATTTCACTGATCACTGACTAATAATCCAGTCCCCAAGGGGGATTAGAGACAAAGCCAATGAGGAGCCGAAGGCAGCCTTAATATGATCTGAAAATTGTCTATTGTGGCTTGTTATCGTACCCATGAGGATTATACAGCCTTTAGGATTGTCCAAACCTGGTTTACACAGGTTGGACGGTTTGGGAGAGAGTGCAAAAAAATTGAACTTCTCAGATGCATGGGGAATGAGAACATACGTTTAACCTTTGCAGCCTCAACACTCCTAAATGGGTTGAGGGAACTGTCTTGTGTGACCCTACTGTCCTTTGGACGATTCAAGCTTTTGCCATTCAATTGAATAAAATGTGTATTCTTCATACGAAGTTCTTTTTAATCTACTTGTCAATTTACTACCTCGCTGGTCTCTTGATAATAATATGCTCAACGTTGGTAAAATCTTGTGTGCTGAGAGTTCTTTTCTTGTGTTAAATATTTGATTTAGTGCTAAAAGTCTGTACATTTTCTCATTTGACGTGTTTGTTTTCTACTTTCTTATGTAGATTATGCTTGCAGACAAACAAGCATCATTAGAGAAATTAGAATGGGAGGTGAAGACGTCAAATAAGAAAGTAGAAGATCTTCAAGGGGATGTCTCCAATATGGAGTTTGAGATAGGTTCATTGATGGCGTTTTTCGAAAAAATTTCGGGGAACATTTCAGGTGACCTCCAAGATGGTAGCTTGCCATCATCTTATGAATTAGAGGCACTTAAATCAGCAGTAAGTACAAATTCTTGATCTTTTGCCTTTTTAAGACTGAACTTCTCGATTGATGCATGTGTAACCAGAGTTCATATATCGACATTGTTTAAAGCCCTCCTAGCTTTTTACTGAGGATATAGTTGCAACGTAGTATTCTCTGTAAAAAGTTATGGGATATATGTGCTAGTTAGCTTTTTAAAAATATTATGGATTACTATACTCTAGCATGTAGAAATTACTAAAATTTTTAGGCCAGGAATTGAGTTGATAGTCCGTATTGGTGCTAGAAAACCATGATATATGTTGGATGTTTGGGTTCCCTGAGGAAATTCATCGTCAATTTATACTAATATTATAGTGGGATTAACTTTCTGGAGATATGCAAATCATTTGATCTTACAAGGTTACTATGAGGGCTATTCGCAGAAGCTTAACCTTAATGAAGGCTGACGATATTCTGCATTGAATTTTGATCAGTCACTTGAACTAAGCATTACGCATTTTTATGTCAGTTTGAAATCGACAAGATTGAGGTTGAGAAGATAGAGCAAGAAAGGGTTACATATGCCGAAGCTCTTGCTGCAGCAAGAGAGAACCCAAACGAGGAGCAGCTGAATTTAGCTGCGGAGGCACGGTTAAGGCTGCAGGTCCTTGTGCTATGATGCGCCCAGTGCATACTGTAGTGTATGTATGATAATGTTGAATCGCTGATGTAATTATGTGTGTGTGCTTGATCGAGTTTATTCGTGTGTGAGACAGTACTGAGGGTAATCGATCAAGCACTAGAAACTGGATACTTATTTAATTGGAGGTGATGTTTATTCAGTTCTGACTTCTGAGCTCTCCGCTGTCAATCAGTAAACTGTAGGTGCACCGTAGGTTCCCCCTTTTCTGATGACCACATGAGGTATATAATCTGAAACAGTTACTAATTTTAATTATTCATAAGTTCGTTGTCATGGTGGAATATACTCTGAATCTCACAAACAAATGTTCCTTCGGAGTTTTGACTTGATAAGTGATACAAATCTCTAGGCCTAAATGGAATTACACTGTCCTAATAGAAAACCTAGAGGCCCAATAATTCCATTAGCCCAACAGGTGTACAAATGGGCCATTGCATTGCAGACACTATCTACTCTGAACTTGTTGAAGGCCTGAAGCCGGTGGTTCCTTCGCCGTTTCAAAATTTGGCGCGCAACAGCCGGGTAGCCACCGATCCTCCAGAAATTCTCCCGCGAATTCCTCTCATCCTCTCACCCTCTCCCCGTTGCTACCAGCAGGCCACGCCCTCCCTATAAGTTTCTCAACTTTTCTTCTTTCCAATCCACCCCACAAAGCCAAGAAAGAAAAAAAGAACCTACACCCCTCCCTCTTCGCCGCGGCGTCGCCATCGATCCGTCCCTAACCAATAATACGATGTCGCGCGCCACGGTCGCCATCCTCTTCTACATCCTCGCCGTCGCCGCCATCGGTGTGGCGGCGACACAGGCCCCAGCGGAGTCGCCAAAGGCATCCAAGGGCACGGCAGCTGCCACCCCTGCCAAGGCGCCATCTGTCGCATCGGCGTCGAGGAAGGCCGGACCGGCCGCTGCGCCGACCACCGAGAGCTCCTCCACGCCTGTTGCCGGCGACGAGGTGTCCAGCCCCCCTGAGCCGTCTGCTGCTGTGGTATCCCCTGTCGCCGAGGGACCGGCCGAAGCGGCTGACGCCGATCACTCCGGGGCTGCTGCTCTCCGGAGCGGTGCTGCCATCGCCGGTGTTGCTGCTGCCATTGCCACCGTCATCTTCTACTAAGATGCTGGACACGGAGACGTGGTGTGCCATGGTGAGCGGTGGACAGCAGAAGGAAGAGTTACTCGTCGGGAGGGACCAAATATTTCTTGGTTTTGCTCATGTCACTTGCTTGTACAACATTATGGGGTCGACTATTCAATTGAATGCATTTGATTGACCACTGATATATTTTTTTTGTGATGTGGTTGATGGTTTTTCGCATTGATATTCTTTTCATTAGTTTTATTGATTAATCAGACCTAATTAATTAAGCTAGAATACTGAACAGGAATATCCAAAACCTTCCAAACCAGAGAACTTTCATTCGGCACACTAAAGACTTTCAAATTATAACATTCGATTGGCACATATAGAAGCTTTCAAATGGTAAATTTGTATGAATAAAAACTTTCCATCACGTCATGCATTCCCTCTTAGCTATATAAACACCTGTCCAAAACCGTCATGAAGACAAACCTATTTTGTCATCTATTATATTCTAAAGGTTTATTAAACATTCTCTAGATCACACCGAAGCCGTTACGTGTCATGTCCCAAATAAATTAGAAAAATACTATAAATTCTAAAAAAAAACATCTGACTATCGGTTTTTTACTTGAATCGGTATTGCTGCTTGGATGCCACACAAAATTGGTAGGGGGGGTGGTGCTAGCCGGCACGCGCTGACTTCTTAAGTTGCGCGCGCGGTAGCCAAACCTTATTAAACACTAATCACCATCACTAGTGCTTAATAATTTTTAGTTATAAAAATAATACATAAATAAGCAGAGTTAAAAGTTTTAGATTTTAGTTGAAAGTTTCAAAAATCTAATTAAAAATTTAAAATTTAAGTAGATTTTTTTAAATTCTCAGTTGATAGTTTTTAAATTTGAGTTGAAAATTTTAAATTATTAGTATAAAGTTTACTCTTTTTTCACTATTTTTTTAATATTATTATTTTTAATTATTTTTTACCTACACAGTATGGACGTAGCAGCTTCTCCGGGCAAACAAAGCTGAGATCTCACATTTTTCACCCTAGCTACCATGCAAGCACCAGCATCTCGTCTCAGGCCTTACCCAGTTGTCCCAGTTGTCTGATTAACTGTCAGCAAAGGCCACCAGCTAAGCAGTAGGAGGGGAAGCGCACAAATTTAGCAACAAACAAACCATATTGGTGCATTCATGAAACGCGCATATTTACCTACCAACGTGATGGAATTATCTACCATAGATGTCGGTTAGACGATCGAGTGTTATTTTTAGATGGTTTTGAAAAGGGGGAGAAATAAAAGCAAAGGATCTTACATGATTTATTTTTCATCTCGATCGCTCCATTCCGAACTAAGGGTTTTGGACCTTGTGACTCTGATACCACTTGAACCACACAAAGGAGAAGGGAGGGAGTGTACTGTGTAGACTATAGGACAGGTCGGTTGCATATTGTGAGACTAAAACCCTCCTTTCCCTAACACACCCAAACCAAACACGTACCCCCACAAGAACAATGGCGTTGGCCAGAATCCTCGCCGCCTCCATCGTCTTCCTCCTGCAGCTACTCCTTTGTGTGTCACTCCTGTGTCCGGTCGGTGCAAGCCACAACGTCACGGCGATCCTCTCCGCCAACCCGGGCTTCACCGAGTTGACAGCCGCCAAGAACAGCGCCAACCTCACTCCAGAGATCGATGTCCTCGCCGTCGACAACGATGTGATGGCGGCGGATCCCATGTACAAGAACGGGTGCGCCTCCTTCACCAGCCTTGTCATGTCGGATAAAGCCGCGGAGGAATTGTACGAGAAGAGCTTCAAAGGCGGCGGGCTCACCGTATTCTGCCCTCCCGACAATGCGGTGGCGGAGTTCATCCCGACGTTCAGGAACCTCACCGCTGACGCGAAGCTGGAGCTCCTGCTGTACCACGCCGTCGCGACGTACTACTCCGAGAAGGCGCTCAAGACGATCAACGGAGAGGTGAACACGCTGGCCGCCGACGGAGGCAAGGGCTTGAACCTCACCATCAGGGACGACGACGGAGCCACCGTGAAACTGTCGTCATCGTCCGGGAACGAGGCGCGGGTGAACAAGACAATCGAGGACATGGACCCCCACGCCATGTACCTCATCGACGCCGTGCTACTACCGAGGGGGCAGTTTAACGGCTCTGCCGGCACCGGAGCTCCGTCACCGACGCCCATCACTTCTCCTGCACCTGCTCCGGCCACAAAGCCATCACCTTCTCCCAAGAGCCAGCCCGCGCCAAAGCCGGCGCCGGCGAGCGCCCCCACGCCCATGCCTGACGCGGACAACCAGCCGCCTAAGAACGGCGCGAGCGGCGGCATGGCGTCGTGGAGTCTGCTCTCCGCGGCCGCGGCCGCCGCCCTGCAGGCCATTGGGTTGGTGCTCTGGTGAGAGCGGTATCAGCGGTTATGATGCTATAGTTTCGGGCCCTCGCTTAATTACAGATCGCAAACAATGGTTAATGGCGTGGCTACCACCATCTGCTTTGCTTAGGTTAATTTGTGAGGAATAATATGATGCTTATGCCTGACTCACTACCAGAATTTTGAAATTTCGTGAGGGTTAAAATACCCTCACGAAAATATTTTTGTGACGGTCTACCCTCACGAATTAGAAGCCAGGAAAATGTCATTTTCGTGAGGGTGCTCACCCTCACGAAAATGGACCATCACCCTCACGAAAAAGGACTTCCTAGGAGGTCACCATCCTCCCGTCCGAGCACGCTTAGCTTAACTTCGGAGTTTTAACGGGATCCGGTGCTTTGGTGCGGGTATAATCACATGTGAAATACTTACGTCACCGGTTGGTCTAGTGCTTTCTTGTCCGAGTGGGGTAGATGGCATTGTACACTATTTTCGTGAGGGGAAAATCATTTTCGTGACGGTGCGTCAAGCACCGTCACGAAAATATGTTTTCGTGAGGGTTTTCGTTGCACCCTCAAAAACCCTCACGAAAATTCGTCACCCTCACGAAAATAGCGTTTTCTGGTAGTGACTAGTTCTGGTTGGTATCCACTAATCTCCGTGATGGACAATTTCGTTATGACATGTTAAATTTCGTGCGAGGATCTACATAGAAAAAATTTCATTTTGCCTCCTTTAACTGGATCGAGTCAGATTTATCTTTCTTAACTATAAAATCGGATATATGTTACCTCCCCGAGCGATTTTGTCGACGGTTTTGTTCGATGTGACACCTACGTAGCATTAGAAAACAAATAAATAACTAGTAATCATACACATGCAATATCAGTTACAAATATATAGTTTTACTCTCAAAAGGCTCAGGACGAAACACTGAATAATGATAAGGTCAACCACAATGCATTGAATTGCAGTTTTGGGAGGTTCAACTGGTTGACCTTAAAAACCTTTCTTATCTACCTCTTTTTTGGAATGAAGTAGCCTGCTCTCAAAAGGATTGTTTTCATGAGAAGCATCAGTACCAAAAGAGAACACCAGCAGTGCTGCACTTAGTGCATAGCAATGGCAACAATCGGGGTATTTCATGATTTGGTTTCAAACCAATTTCTCTAGATCAGCAAACAAAAGCACTTATGTACTACAATGGCATGAATGTATGTCTCATGGAAGCATAATCTACCCGGACTGCATGACCTTGATTCAGAATTTTAGAACCTAACTGCTCATAAAACTTGCAAGATCAACCACAATTCAAATTGAATCAGTGTAAAGAAAAAAAAAGTACCTACAGCGACCACTGGATTCAGATTTGGATGACAGCACAATATGCACCTTAATTTTGTATTCCACATTGGATGTCTTGCTTCACTTGTACTATAGAGAGGTGAAACAAAATGTTGAGAGTTATTAAAGTGGTTTCGACACAAAGTAAAAGTATAGGCCAGAATCGGCATTAATCAGTTTATCTGAATATAGCTTTCACATGTCAAGTTATTGATATCTGAAATGGATAATAGAGAATTTGGATTTAAATCTGACAATGTTCACAAACCTGTTCCAAACAAAAGTTATAACACTCTTTCCGTGGCTAATACCAAGTTAATGTAAACCGGTTAATTGCAAAAACTAAAATATCAGTGTTTCACTTTTAATTGGCACTGCACAAGTAGAAAAGTACCATGGATTTTTTCATTTGTCGGTCATGACCCAGCGGCTAAGAACTTGCAATTAGAGAGAAGACAATTTGACTGGGCGACTTTTCCATATTCAGAATTCAGAAATGACGCTTGGTAACTAATATCGATCTGTAGCACTAAAATCACAACATGCCACCACTTACATTAGTACATAAAAAAGATGAAAATCTTATAAATAACGAGTCTTAAGAAAGGTTGAATCTGGACATGAACAACAAACCATCCTTTTCAATTAAAAGGAACCTAGCTCATTCATTGCGAGCAGCATTCAAAATCAATTTGTTGGCAACAGAATTGACTTATCGATTGATTTACTCACCTGATTAGTAGCAAGATCCTCGTCTAATCATCCTATACAGAATGATTGCCTTCGTCTCCAGCACAAATGTCTGCCAAATTAACTTAAAAACTACCAATATGAGTCAATAATTCGACCTGCCTTTTGTCAGGAAACCCTGGCCGGATTGCTGGCAAGAACCAGGACGAACACAACAGACGCGAATTACTGTAGATGATCAGAAAACAGAGTACACGAATGATTTGTGTGCTGCGATGAAGCTGCAGCTTTTCGGTGGTTTTCGTCTCCTTTTATTCAACGAAAAAACAAGCCTCGGATTCGTTCCCATGTCGCGGTTGAATCGCATTTGTCCCCACGATCCACACGACGCGCTCACGTCCCGTTTGCCAGGCCAGTCGCGAGCTATTCTCGCCATGGCAGCCACTACGCGGACGGCGTCCACAAAACAGAGCTCGTGCGCATGCAAAACAGAAAAGCAACAAACTAACAACTACTAGATGCATGTATGTATGCAAGGCTTAACAACCAACAGTTCTCCCCCTAAGCCTTGCATGGATTTTGAATTTTGACGAGGCCAATCCTGGAGCGCAGTTCGACGAAACGGTCGCGCCCAAGTGACTTCGTCAGGATGTCCGCCAGCTGATCATTTGTGCCGACGAACTCGATCTTCACCCTGTCTTCCTCAATGCATTCTCTGATCTAGTGATATCTAGTCTCTATGTGTTTGCTGCGGTCGTGGAAGACAGGGTTCTTACTGAGTTGAATTGCGGATTGGTTGTCAATCCTCAAAGTGACAGCATCGGCCTCCTCTCCCCTGAGCTCGGCGAGAAGGCGCGCCAGCCACACGCCTTGGCAAGCAGCAGTTGTCGCCGCGATGTACTCAACTTCGCAGGACGACAAGGCTACAACCTTTTGTTTCTGTGATTGCCAAGTGATCAAGTTGTTGCCGAGGAAGAAGAAGATACTGGAGGTGCTCTTGCGAGTATCGAGGTCGCCGGCGAGATCGCTGTCACTATAGCCGACGAGATGAGCAGCTTCCTTCTTCCTTTGATAGTAGCAGCCGTAGTCGATGGTGTCGGCGATGTAGCAGAGCACCCGTTTCACGGCCGCCAAGTGCTCGGTGGTCGGTTTCTCCATGAACCTGCTAACGTAGCCCACCGAGTACGCCAAGTCCGGTCTCGTGTTCACCAGATAGTGCAAAGAGCCCACGATCCGCCTATAATTAGTGGCATCAACAGTAGGGGAAGTGCTTAATTTGCTGAGTTTTAGGCGCGATTCCATAGGGGTGAGACTGGGATTGCTCCCAGTCATGCCAGCCACCTCCAGTATCTTTTGGGCATAGGTGCGCTGGCTCATGGTGATGCCGTCTCCGGTCTGCATCACTTCTAGTCCGAGGTAGTACCTCAATAGACCTAGGTCGCTAATTTGGAATGTCCCTTTCATGTCCTCCTTGAACTGTTTGAGCTCACCGGAGTTGCCGCCGGTGATGATGAGATCGTTGACGTATACGCCAACCACCAAGCGATGCACACCCGTGCCTTGCATGTACACGGCGTGCTCAGAGGCGCTACGGCGAAAGCCTAGAGTCAGCAGCGACACGTCAAGTTTGGCATACCACGTGCGCAGTGCTTGTCGAAGCCCGTAGAGTGCCTTGTCAAGGCGCAGCACCTTGTGTTCCTGGCCGTTGACGACGAATCCCGGCGGCTGCACGACGTAGATTTCCTCTTGGAGTTCGCCGTTGAGAAACGCGGACTTCACGTCCATGTGGTAGACGGCCCAGCCCTCGCACGGCGCGTGCGCCAGCAACAAGCGGACAGACTCGAGCCGCGCCACCGGTGCGAAGACCTCGTCGAAGTCGATTCCTTGTCGTTGCACGTAACCCTTCGCGACGAGGCGCGCCTTGTACTTGGTGATGTTCTCGGAGGCGTCCTTCTTTGTCTTGAACACCTACTTGAGCCCAATTGGGCGCTGGCGCGGTGGAGGATCGACGAGCCGCCAGGTCTTGTTCGCCTCGATCGACTGCATCTCCTCTAGCATCGCCTGACACCAGCAACGGTGTTGCTCTGCTTCAGCGAACGAGGTCGGCTCCTCTGCAGTTACCACAAGCAGGTCTTCGCTCAGCTCCCGAGTGGCCAGCCCCGGCGGTGTAGTCAGCCCGAGTACGTTGTCGATGTGGTGGAACCGGAGTGGTGCATCATCGGCGTCGACGTCGAGATCCTCCTCTGCCGCGGGTGGCGGCGACACGAACTCCACCGGTGGCGCTTCGGCCGTTGGCGAAGTTGTCAGTGGCGTCGAGCTTGATACCGGTGTGCGTGGCGTAGCTAGCGCCCCCCGGTCCTTGATGTCTGGTTGCGTCGAGTTCGCCCTATCCGGGTGGTACACGGAGGCGTACTCGACAGTGAACTCGGTGTCAACGTCAATGGTCGCCTCGTCGTCCCACTTCCACTGGGCGTCTTCGTCGAAGACGATGTCGCGGGAGATGTGGACGCGCCGCGTGACAGGATCGTAAGCACGATACGCCTTTGAGCCAGGCTCGTACCCCACGAAGATCATGGGCCGGCTCCTGTCATCGAGCTTCTTCGCGTTCGGTGAGGTCAGTTCACATGTGCCATGCACCCGAATGTGCGCAGGTGATGGACAACCAGTGGAATGCCATTCCAGAGCTCATATAGAGTCTTGCCGCCGATGCTCTTGGATGACGACCTGTTTAACAGGTACACGGCCGTGTTCACCGCCTCCCCCCAAAACATACCTGGGAGACCCTTTGCTTTGAGCATACTTCGCGCCGTGCTCACCACCGACTGGTTCCGGCGTTCGACTACGCCGTTCTGCTGTGGCGAGTAGGGGGCCGTCAGCTCGCGCCGCAGCCCGAGTTCGGCGCAGTACTCATTGAAGTGACTGGCGGTGAATTCTCCTCCACAGTCTGTGCGAAGCGCACGCAGTTTGTGTCCGCTCTTCCTTTCGGCCGCCGCTTGCACGTGCTTGATAGCAGTCAGCGCGGCGTCCTTGGTGGCGAGGAGCGTCAGCCACATGTAGCGGCTATAGTCGTCGACGAGGAGGAGAAAGAAGCGGTTGCCGCTGGGCGTCGCTGGCGTAATTGGCCCGCAGAGGTCGCCGTGGATCAGCGCGAGTGGCTCGGTGGCGCGGTGCAGAGATTGCTGTGGGAACGGAGTTCGTCGATGCTTGCCGGCGAGGCATGCCTCACATACTTGTTCAACCTGCGACAGGGTCGGTAGGCCACACACGAGTGCTTCTCGTCCCATCTTGCGCAGCGCGGTGAAGTTGATGTGGCCAAAACGGGCATGCCAACAGCATGCATCCTCTCCAGCACGCGCCGTAAGGTAGATTGGCCGTGCGAGTTCGGTGTCGAGCACGTAGAGCTGACCTGGGCTTCGGGGAATGCGGGCAGGCAGTCGGCGCTTCTCATCCCACATGCACATTACACCATGTTTTACCTGCACCTCGAGACCGGCCTCATCCAGTTGGCCGATGCTTATGATGTTGGCGGCGAGTCACGGGAGGTAGTAGGTGTTGCTGAGGGTATGGTGCTCCCCATTCTTACAGGTAAACAGCACCGTGCCGCGGCCCTCGATATGGATGATCGAGCCGTCGCCGAGCCGAACGTTGCCGGTGATCTTAGTGTCGAGATTGGAGAAGGCCATCTTGCAACCAGTCATATGGTTGGATGCGCCGGAGTCGATGATCCATCGTCGAGGATCGCGTTCCGCGGCATCATCTAGTGTGGCGAACACTTTCTTCTCCACCAGTTCGACGGTGTCCAGCAGCGTGCGTGGCGCCGGAGGCGCTGGCGGACCGCCCTCCGATTGAACTCCCATGGCCGCGCGCGCGGTCTGACCGGCCGGCGGCTGGATCGGTCCAGCAGCGAACTCGGTCTGACCGGTGTGCCCGTTCGTGTCGATCTCATCAACACAGCCACTCGAGAGCAGCATGAGTGTGGACTCCTCGTCATCTTGAACCACGTGAGCCTGCTCCTCCCGCTTGGGCTTGCTTCGGCAATCTTTGGCCCAATGGCCAAGCTTGCCGCAATTTCGGCACTTGTCGTCCTTGCGGGCTCGTCCGGAGTTTGATCCGTCCGGGGTCCCGCCGCCGCTGCCGCCGCTAATGCGGCCTCACCCACCACGGCGCTTTCCGCGATTGTTCGCTCCACCATTGTTGCGCCGCGCCTCCTGCTCCTTCTGCTTGTGGCGCTCGAGCCATTCCTCCTCTATTAAGTACAGTTTGCCTCCAGTACTCAGGGAGGATGATGCCGAGGACTGCGCCGAGTCCTCTGCCGCCTTAAGTCTGCATGTGACTTCCTCGAGCGAGAGTGTGGAAATATCAAGTAAAGTTTCGATGGAGAGAATGAGTTGCGTGAACCTGGGATGAGCGACACGAAGATATTTCTCGACAACTTTGTCGGCAGGTTCTAGGTCGCCGAGTGTGGCAAGCTAGTTGACGACCGCCGTGAGACACATGGCGAAGTCCTCCACGGTTTCTCCATCACGGAAGGCGATTGACTCGTACTCGGCGCGCACCTTCTGAGCGCTCGCCTTGCGGATGCGATCATCACCTATGCGAAGAGTCCTGATGCAGTCCCACGCCACCTTGGCCGACTCTTTGGTCGCCAGTGTGGAGATCATCTCTGGCGGGACTGCACTACAAATGGCGTCCAGTGCCATTCGGTCTTCATGGAGCTCGACGTTGCCCAGGTCGATGGCGTCCCACAGGCATTGTGCCAGCAGCTTGATCTTCATCAACAGGGACCAATCGTTGTAGTTCGTCTTCGTCAGCATCGGATACGACGCCGCTCCGCTGACCTCCTTTACCACGCGCTGAACGACCAACTCACGCCCACCAGCTTCGCGATGACGGGGTCGTCCGCGTGACGGCGAGCGATGGCGTAGCCGCCTGGGAGGCGAGGTGGAGTCGTCGTGCCGCACCGGAGCAGACATGGCTCTGATACCAATTGTCAGGAAACCCCGGCCAGATTGCTAGCAAGAACCAGGACGAACACAACGCACGCGAATTACTGTAGATGATCCGAAAACAGAGTACACGAATGATTTGTGTGCTACGATGAAGCTGTAGCTTTTCGGTGGTTTTCGTCTCCTTTTATTCAACAAAAAAACAAGCCTCGGATTCGTTCCCACGTCGCGGTTGAATCGCATTTGTCCCCACGATCCACACGACGCGCTCACGTCCCGTTTGCCAGGCCAGCTGCGAGCTATTCTCGCCATGGCAGCCACTACGCGCACGGCGTCCACAAAACAGAGCTCGTGTGCATGCAAAACAGAAAAGCAACAAACTAACAACTACTAGATGCATGTATGTATGCAAGGCTTAACAACCAACACTTTTGCTCAATATATATGCATCTATTTGTAATTATCACCTATCAGGCACTGGTTTAAACTATTCTGTCATCATGGCTGGTTCAGACTAGATGTCATCGCAAGCTCTTGCTTTCTCACTGCAATCCCCCAATTACATTATTGTAGTACTAAAAGTAGTTTTCATGTTTTGACATGTAATGTGCTCACTGTGCTTCTCGGAATTGCTCACCAGTTAAATTTCATAGCAGGATTCAGAGCTCAAAGAACTTGTGCCGCACAAGGAATTTGGGGGCAGCATGCTAGATTCTGCTGCCAATTATGATTATCAGTAGAAGATACAATATTCTTAAATCTCTAGTTCTAGATAGTTACCGGCATTTTTATCTGACCATATTTGATCTTTTTTTTAGTTCTAAATCCTCTTCTGGTTCATTGGAGCTCATTCCACTACTCTTTAGCCCTTTCATGGTTTATGAAGTTAACCGATATTTAAGTTCATTTTTTTGCTCATCAGTTCAGCAATCTAGTGCTCACAAACAATATATCATCTAAGAATGAAAAAAAAAATTCTACCCATCCCTGATTGAACCGCGACAAGAGGAGGAAAGGCGAAGGCATCACCTTAATTGAGCTCGAAGACGAAGAATAAGAGGCTGCGCCATCGACCCAGGATCCACATCCAACAGCCTCTGACCCTGCCCCTTTGATGACGAAGGCGGATGACACAACAAGGCAGCCAGCGTCCGGTGGATTGCATGAACTAGGCAGGCTTGGAGGATGCCGGGTGGTGGACGGCATCCTCGATCCACACCATCAACAAGGGTGGAGGACACCGGGAGACGGGTGGGCATCGGCCAAGGACCTAGATCCAGCATGCGTGGGGTCGGCGGGATGAGGAGGCGGTAGCAACGCTGGCGGAGATAGAGAATGGAGAGGCAGCTAGGGTTTGAAGTGGCGACGGGGAACCGGGGCACGTGGGATGATGTGTGTGTGGGGGGGAGGGGGATGTGGGATTAGGGCATGTGGGAGGACAACGGTATCGAAACTGGGGACCTGGGTTGTCGGGTGGATCAAGGCGTGTGGGAGGCAACAGAATCAGGACGAGGATCTAGGTCTTTGGATGGATGTACGTGGATGAATATAGGACGTTGGATGTGTCATACGGTGATGATCATGGTCATGAGTAATAGTAGTTGATGTATTATAGGGTAGATACTATGGGGGCTCATATGTCAGTTGGTCTTCTCCCTCCACCTCACCCCCTCTTTCCTCTCTTCCTTATCTCGCTCTTGTGGAGGTTATGGGCCTCGGGTACATCATAGAAAGCATTATGGTCACTCGGATAGAGGATGGCTCTGATTATGTAATTAGGGATACAATAGAACTCAGCTTATGTTACCTTGCATGACAAGGGAAATGATGTAGTCTTAGCCGGATACGATATGTTCCTAGAAAGAAATCACTTGGTTGAGTTCGATTGAGATTCCTACCTTATAACCTTGTCTTCTTGGTATATAAGGGGAGGCAAGGAGCCCCCGGGGCATATCGACATATACACAACCAATCTCGCTAGAGAAACCTCAAAGACAATACACGACACTAGAAGTAGAGTATTACCTTACATTCGTTTTGTGTTCCTTTACATCCATTAAGTTTAGGTCTTGCAAATAGTCCCATATAATTATTGTCGATGCAATACATCGACAGTTGGCGTGCCAGGTAGGGACTTCGTCAAGATCATCATCAACAAGCCTGATAGATCCGATCAACGAAGTCGACGGCATCAACTTCTTCCCTGGGCAAGCAATTAGCTTCGGGAGCCTCGACTTCATCGCCGACAATCTCGGCAATCTCACCCTATCCGACTCGGTTTCGACCCGATCGGCCAGGAGCCAAGCCGACCCAGCGCCAGTTGGCTTACTCAACGTTGCGGCAATCTTCGGTGACTTGCTACGGCGATATCTAGGACCTACAAGTCCAGGGACAACTCTTTTTCCCAATGTTCGACTCGAACACGGCCTTGAGCCGGTCGAGATTGGGCCGAGGGGAGAAGAGATTGTCAACTTCCCACTTAGACTCGGCAACACCACAACTATCTTCAATTCAAGTCCGATGTGGCAGAACCAATCATCTGGAATTCAACTCGGATATGGCCTAAAGCCGCTCGGGATCAGGTCTAGGGAGGTTGGGGTTGTCATCACACCATTGAGCTACTCCGAGTCTGACTCCCAGTCGGATAGCAGCTCGGGGAGCTTTTCTCCACCACGCGAAGTCTTTATGGCGTCAAAGGGCTCAACCCCGGGCAAGATGTGCGCTGACTACGCGACCAGCAAGAGGAGGAGGCTCGCCGATTACGTGAGCAATAGGAGGAAGACGCACGATGCTTACAAGCCAAGCGCGAAGCTCGCAATGACAACCTGCGCAAGGCTGGGCGGACAGGCCAACAGGAAATCCTCCAAATCAGAGTAGGTGACCACAACGTCTTCGTTAATCCACAATAGAACGTCATGGCTGTGGCTACACTATTGGACACCCCGCAGCTGGGGCCGGATCACTAAGCTACCTCGACTATTGCAAGAATCAAAGCAATGGTAACTGCTGCAACCTGTCAACAATGACAACAGTCTGGAGATACGCTTATACCATCCAACAAAAAGGCTTCAGACACTGTGAACTCATCCGCTTCAACACGATGATGAGCAGCCAGCTCCGGTCGGCACCACTTGGAGTCCCATCACACGTCACTCGGCCACCGCAATGATGACCGACGGCGGTACCATCACAACGAGCGCCGGGAAAACCAGGACGCTCGGGGACGACTACAACGGGATCTCCACCACGACATTAATGCTCGACGCCAAGAACGCGAAGAAGATGAACGACGCTGGCTTGAAGACGAGCACGAGTGCTTTGGCCTCCACCATGAGCGATTCCACCGTTGCAGTCGCAGTCGGAGCCCTTACACGGATGAAGGAGTTCCGGCCTTCACTTACGAATTACAACAAGTTTACTGGCCATCCGGCTTCAAGCCAACCAGTATAGAGAAGTACGACAGCAAGACTAACCCGGAGTCCTAGCTGACCGTGTATACTTTGGCAATCTGTGCGGCTGGAGGCGACCACAAGGCCATGGCAAACTATCTACCAGTCGCCCTGGCCGACTTAGCACGAACGTGGCTGACGGGGCTTCCCAGGTGGTCAATTGGCTCTTGGGGGGAACTCCGTTAATGTTTCGTGGCTAACTTCCAAGGAACCTACGAGAGGCCGTCCTCCGAGAATGATCTGTACCAGTGCCATCAATGAAAAAACGAGTCCCTCCACAACTTCATCAAGTGATTCTCCGAGAAGAGGAATTCAATACCTAAAATCAAAGACGAGGTTATCATCGCTGTCTTTCAGAAAGGAGTAAAGGACACCCCGTTCATCACCAAATTCACTCAGAAGCCTCCCAATTCCATCAAAGCTTTGTTCAACATGGCAAACAAGTACGCTAACTCAGCCAATAACGTCGCCGAAGCACTCGATGACAAGAAGGAGCCTCAACAGAAGGAGTGAAAGGATACTGACGACACGGCCCCATCCAAGGCTGGGAACCGCAAGTGCAAATCAGAGGACGTCGTAGTAACAGTCGAGCGCAACCGACCGCGGCCCCCAAGGACGGATGACTACCAAAAAGTCATGAACGGAACATGCCCTTTCCACCTAAAGGGGAAGCACGTGGCCAAAAACTGCTTCATGCTCAAAAAGTTTGTTTCCGAACAAACATCAGCATCTGGCGAACAGAAAGACAAAGACAAGCTGGACTCGGGTGCAGCCAACGACTACCAAGATCCCCAGGCTGAGCTCAATCATATATTCAGAGGGCCATCAGCATACGAGTCCAAGCGTAAACAGAAGCTAACCGCCCGAGAAGTGAACTCGGTCTCATCTGACGCCCCCCAATATCGGCGCTGGTTTGAGACAGCAATCACATTCGACCGCGCAGATCACCCTAACCGAGTAACGCATCCAGGACGCTACCCACTCGTCCTAGACCCAGTCATCAGAAGCATTAAGTTGAAGAATGTTCTCATTGACGGAGTAAGTGTGCTGAATATTTTATTCACCAAAACGCTCGACGAGATAAAGATACCTCGATCTGAGTTGTGGCCGAGTACAGCTCCCTTCAATGGGGTAATACCTAGCCTTTCTTCAACTCCACTCGGACAGATTGCTCTGCCAATAACCTTTGGCACGCGGGAAAACTTTCGCACAGAGAACATCTATTTTGAGGTCACCGACTTCAAGACCGCCTACCACGCCATACTCGGAGGACCTGCACTCGCCAAGTTCATGGCGATGCCTCACTATACTTACATGATGCTCAAGATGCCAGGATCAACATGAGTTCTTTCTTTAAACAGCGACATCAAGCAAGCCTTTAACTGCGACAAGGAGAGCTGCGAGCTGGCCCAGTCTCATGAAGCAGCAGTCAGACGAAGCAATATCCGGCTAGCAACAACAACTTCGAAGGAGGACAACCAAGTCCTGACGAAGAAGACAGCCAAGTCAGGAATTTCAGCAGATTCAGAAACAAAAGATCCCTCTGGACCCTTTCGACCCTACTAAGACTATGCTTGTCGGGACTGGACTCAACTCCAAATAGGAAGACGAGCTCATCACCTTCCTCTAAGTGAATAGGGGCATATTTGCTTGGAAGCCTTCCGATATGCCTGGTGTACCTAGGAAGGTGATTGAGCATTCCCTAAATGTCAAATCGGACTCCAAACCAGTCAAACAACGACTACGGCACTTCGCACAAGACCGCAAATATGCTATCCACAAGGAGATAACCAAGTTCTTGGCAGCCGGGTTCATCAAGGAGATCTATCACCCGGATTGGCTGGCAAACCCAGTCCTGTTTCGGAAGAAGAACGGTAAATGACGCATGTGCATCGACTATACTGACTTAAACAAGACATGTCCCAAAGATCCATTTGGTCTACCCGGCATAGATCGGGTGGTCGATTCAATTGCGGCATACGACTTACTCAACTTTCTCGACTGTTATTCAGGATATCATCAAATCAGCCTAAAGGAGGAGGATTGCCTGAAGACTTCTTTTATCACGCCATTCAAGGCATATTGCTATGTCACTATGCCATTCGGGTTAAAAAATGCTAACGCAATGTATCAACGTGCTATCCAGTGGTGTCTTCACACTCAACTCGGGTACAACATGGAGGCATATGTCGATGACGTGGTGATCAAGGCCAAAGTCAAGGAAGACCTCATTGCCGACTTAGAAGAAACCTTTTAAAGCTTTCGAAGATTTAAGATGAAACTAAACCCGGAAAAGTGCATCTTTGGAGTATCTTCGGGAAAGCTACTTGGTTTCATCGTTTCACAACATGGCATTGAGGCGAATCTAGAGAAAATCAATGCAATCATGAACATGGCTCCCCCGACTAGCCAGAAGGACGTACAAAAGCTGACTAGCTGCATGGCGGCACTCAGCCGATTCGTTTCCCGACTCGGCGAACGGGGCATGCCCTTTTTTAAATTACTGAAGAAGGTTGACAATTTTCAATGGACACCAGAAGCCCAACAAGCCTTCGAAGGCTTCAAGAAGTTCCTTACATCACCACCCGTGTTGGCACCACCAATGTCCCAGGAACCATTTATGCTGTATCTGGCGGCAACTACTCAGGTAGTCAGCACGGTTCTGGTTGTCAAGCAGACAGAGTCAGGACATATACAAAAAGTTCAAAGGCCAGTTTACCTTGTCAGCAAAGTCCTAGGTGAATCCAAGATGAGATATCCCCAAGTCCAGAAGCTGCTATATGGACTACTCATAACTGCCCAGAAGTTGGTGCACTATTTTCAGTCACACCAAGTCACAATCATCACATCATTTCCACTCGGGGATGTCCTATATAATGGCAAGGCCACTGGCTGAATTGCTAAATGGGCACTCGAATTGATAGCATTTGACATACCACAGATAGCAATCAAATCTCAAGCCCTCGCCAACTTTGTGGCCGAGTGGACAGAAGTTCAGACAGCTACACCAGTAGACAAGCTTGAATACTGAACGACGTACTTCGACGGTTCTCTACGGATTGGCGGAGCAGGAGCTGGCATTGTTCTGATGTCACTCAATGGGGGAAAACTCAAATATGTCCTTCAAATACACTTTCAAGCATCTCACAATGTCGCCGAGTATGAGGCACTCATCCACGGGCTCCGTATTGCCATATCACTCGATATCCGACAATTGGTGGTTCGCGGGGATTCCCAACTCGTGGTAAATCAAGTCATGAAAGACTAGACGTGTCTGGATGACAACATGGTGGCGTACTGTCAAGAGGTGAGAAAGTTGGAGAACAATTTTGACGGGCTAGACATCACACATGTTTTATGGCAATTCAATGAAGCTGCAGACGAGCTAGCCAACATGGGATCCAAGCGAGAAATGGTCCCAACTGGAGTTTTTGTCGAGTAGTTACTGGAGCCATTAGTCAAGAGAAAGGCCAATCATGAGCAGTCGGGGGCTGAACCTACCCCGGGACCAAGAGTAGTGCTAATCATCTCTCAAGACTAGCAGACTCCTATTATTCGATTCCTATTAGAAGACGAGCTCTCAGAAGACCGCAACGAAGCCTAGCGAATCAAGCGTCGAATCAAATGCTTTCTTGTAGTTGAAGAAGACATTTATCATCGTAGTGCATCCAGAGTCCTCATGCACTGCGTCATACCCGAGGAGGGCAAGCGGATTCTATAATCAATCCACTCAGGTATCTATGACAACCATGCTATATCAAGGACATTAGTCGGAAAGGCTTACAGGCATGGTTTCTTCTGGCCGACTGCAGTTACCGACGCTAAGGACATAGTTCGTACGTGCGAGGGATGTCAATTCTTTGCTAGGCAAACACACCTACTAGCTCAAGAGTTACAGACAATCCTAATATCTTGGCCCTTTGCAGTCTGGGGGCTCGACATGGTTGGGCCATTCAAAAAGCGCCAGGAGAGTTCACACACTTGTTTATCACCATGGACAAGTTCACAAAGTGGATTGAGGAAAAATCCATTGCTACCATCATTGCAGCCAGGGAAAAGACTTCATTATGGATATTATTTACCGGTTTGGAGTTCCTAATCGCATCATAACTGACAATGACACTCAATTCACGGGCGGCATCTTTCAAGACTTCTGTGACGACTTTAGCATCAAGATCTGTTATGCTTCTATGGCTCACCCACGGAGCAATGGGCAGGTCGAGCGCGCAAACGGCATGTCTTACAAGGTATCAAGGCTAGGGTGTTTGACCAACTACGACCATATGCAGGGTGGTGGGTGCAAGAACTCCTATCAGTTCTCTGGTCTCTACGAACAACGGTCAGTTAGTCAATAGGTTAATCCCTTTTTTCGTAGTCTATAGTGCTGAGGCTGTGTTACCAACTGAGTTAGAGTTTGACTCTCTGCGAGTCTGGACCTACTCAGAATACAAGTCAAATGAAAACCGATTGGTCGAGCTCGATTAGTTGGAAGAACCAAGGGACATCGCCACTATCCAATCGGCAAGATATCTTCAAGGCATGCATCATTATCACAATCGTAATGTCCATGGCCATGCCTTTTTGGTGGGAGATCTCGTTTTAAGAAAAATTCAGACCACCAAAGACAAGCACAAATTATCTCCCTTATGGGAGGGGCCGTTTATTATCGCTGAGGTAACACGTCCGGGTGCTTACCGACTGAAGACAGAAGACAATGTCCTAATCAACAACTCATGGAACATAAAACAGCTACATCTTTTCTATACCTGAGCATTATACTCAATTTCTATATATAAATAAAATTTTTTACTTTGACTCACTATACCAATTGTTTCAACCGAGTAGTGAGTCGGGGGCTATATGATGATAACACATCTTTTGTTATTACTAGAGTTTGAGTCTGTTTTAACTAAGTCATGAAGTTTTATAACAACTACACTAACTCTTGCCAAGTATAGACTTGTGGGATAAACACTTTTTAAGTTAGTCCTTAACGCTCGGTATAGATTGGCTAGTCGGGTAAAACTAATGATGGCTACGATAGAACATGCACTCAACCAAATTTCATAGCAAACAAAAGCATTTACAATATATACATATTGTTTCTGTCTTTCCTACACATAGACTACTTAAAAGAGTTTGCTTTATATTGACAGATCCTTAGCTATTGCCCGACTAGTCGGCCTGGACTGGTTTATTAGTTCTAGTCCTTCCTCCGGAGTGGTGCCCTCGGCAAACCCTTTGCCGACTTCCTCAATGTCCACCAGGGGTTAGAGAGACTTGGTCATGCCTAGAGCTTGGGAGATCCCCACTGTTGCTTGCTCCGTGGCAAATTCTCTCAAGATCGTCGGAGCATCTTGAAGACGTTGTAGTACCTGAGAAGGAGAATTTGAACTGGACCCAGCTAGGCCCGACTGCATAAGATCTAATAGAGACTTCACCAAGTTCACTATGGCGTTCCGCGAGTTCTCTATTACCTTTATTTCCTCGGCAAAAGAGATGAATTGTGTCTGCACATTGGTCTTGAAGGCTACTAATTCAGAAGAGAGACATAAGCAAGACTAGACATCTAGTCGGACAGAGTTCGGGAGCAGATATGCGACTTACTTGCAAACTAGGTGTCAACCTTCGATTTCGCCTTCTCGAGCTCCTTCAGCTCCTTCTTCATGTGTTCAATCTCTAGGGACTGGTTGTGTAGATTTGTCTCATGAGGTACAACCAACCAAGTTTGAAGGTTAGAAACATAGAGAGGATACCTAGAGCTACTCGGGCAGAAGGGAGATTTACCTCTGATGGTCCCTATTTTCTCCCATTGCTCGTCCCGCAGCTTGTTGACTAAATCCCTCGGCCAAGCCTCCCTCTCCTTACTAGTCCGCTCCAGCTCGTTCTTCTCGGCCTGGAGCTGTGTGAATTGAGAGATCTGGGGAGTAAGTCCGGTGAGTGCCAGACTCATCTTCTCAGATCGCTCAACCATTTTTTGCAAAGCAGGACAATCATCAAACAAGGCGAGTCATCGCTAAATAGCTACAAGATCAAACAACCAACATGAAGTTGAGACCATGGTCCGCCGAGTGACGTACCTAGACCTGCCTCGAAGCCTTAATTGTGGCCTCCATCAGCTCTATCCGTTCTTTCTTGGCAGCCTCCTCGTTCAATTCAAACATATCATCGCTCCTGTCTGGGTTAACCCAATAGAATACCCGGGCGAAGTTAGGTGGAGGAGCTTCGAGCCTGGGGAGATCGTTCTCTTCTGATGATGAGGATAGTGGGGAGAAGGAGTTTTGGGTCTTGAGCCTTCAGGGAGTGTCGGTTCGTCAATCGGCTCGACGACTGGCCCTTCGGCTGCTCTTGTGACATCCCGATTGGGAGAGGTCTGCGGTTCGGCCGAGTGCACCACTTAGACCTCAGGGGCAGGGGCAGCACTCGGCTCGGGCTGAGGCTTTTTTTGCTCTACTTCAGTCAGGACCGGGACGGCAGTAGGGATTGGTGGCATTGTCCCCTTGGGATCAGCGTCACTTGGCTTCCTGTATAATTATACTACAATTAAGACAATGCGACACATTTCAGTCTTAAACCTCCACCACTGTGTGCTAGGAGTGGAGGTGGCTGGTGATGAGCCCGAAGGCTTACCCAAGGGGGTGTGCTGCCTGGTGCTGGGCTAGGATGCGTGGCAACAGGTGCTGTGGAGCTGAGGCCAGTCGGCTTCGCACTAGGTATGGCCGACTGGGCTGGTGAAGCTATCGGCGGTGTGGTCCTGGGGTTGGTCGGTGCTGGGGTTGTACTGCTGGAGTCTGTGATCATGGGACCGCTGATGCCTTATCCGGCATGTCCTTCTTCTTAGCTTGGTCCTTCATTGGTTGTTTCCAGCCCTCTTGGGGCTGGGTTGGACAGCTGATGGGCTGGCTGGCTGTTTCCTTGATTCCCTAGCCGGCTGACTGGGAGGGTATGACAGAAAGTCGGCGAATTCCTACAAGCATTATACACTAGGACAAACTCAATCGGACTGGATTCACATCTACCATCACAGACGAATATCAAGACAGCTAAGAGGCGAGAGTTTACCGTTGGCCGAGGCCTGTCCAAGCAATAGGGCTTGGGGGCCCTCTCAGTGTGCAAAGTCTCAACTACTCCGCTAATGAAGTAGCCGAGTAGGGTGACGACGTCCTTGTTGACAAAATCAGCGCAATCCCGAGTTGGGTCTTTCTTTCCCTGGTATTCGTATCCAGGATGAATCCTGGCCTTCAAGGGTTGTGTGTGCCGATTCTGGAAAGTTTGTGCGACCCAGGGCCCTGTCAATCCCTTGTCCTTCAGGGCTTCGATCTTCTCTAGCAGCAGCAACACTTGAACCATGTCAACCTTTGAGGGAAGAGCCGTTCAGCTGTCCAGGACCTTGGGAGGATTCTCAGTGATAGGCGGCAAGGAGGGCTCTGGATTAGAACAGTAAAACCACTCTTGATGCCACCCTTTCAACGAAGTCTTCAGGGGGATATGGAGATAGGCTTTCTTCATTATATTACGGAGCTGAAGCCCCGCTCCCCTATGACTTGAGGTTTGGATTTTGATGGCTGGGGTTTGACGTGGAAGAGAAAGCGGAAGAGATTGAAATGGGGATCGATCCTGAGAAAAGCTTCGCAAAGTGTTACGAAGATAGAGATCTGAAGGATGGAATTGGGGTTGAGATGGATGAGCTTGATTTGATAATAATCGAGGAGGCCACGGAGGAAATCAGAAGAAGAAAGAGCAAAACCCCTGTTGAAGAAAGAGGCAAACACCACGATCTCGTGGGAATCAGGGAAGGAACTGTCTCACCTATCACCAAACGCCAGTTGATGAGCTCCTTTGATTGGAGGCATTTCTTCTTCTCCAGATAGGCAAGCTTCGGGGAGCATGTAGTCGATGTTGGCTGTGTCCCGGTCAGGATGTGGGGGATATCAAATGGAGCCCTCGGCATTTTTGGAGTGTAGAAAATGGGGGAAAAGCTTCTGGATGATGAGAATCGACGTTGGGTTGGCGAGCTTTGCGGATCTGTGGAAGGGAGCTCGAGTGAACGGAAACCCTAGGCGGAGCAGAGAGCGCGAGGTTTGGACACTATTTCTGGAAGCCGAAACAATTTGGTGATTTGGGGAAGAAGGGGGAATCTCTTCTCTCTCCCCAGGATTTATAGGCCTGTGCTGAGTGGTTGGTTTGGGCCGGCTTGCTCAGTAATGGGCCGTAAGATATGAGTTCTTAAATAACATGTCTATCTGTGTTAAAATCACAGTATGTATGCTATTTTGCAGAAACCAATTAAAATAATCAGATATGCTTCGTGTTAAGCCTAATTACTAGACAGATATGTTCAGATATCTGAATTATTTAATATGTATTGAAGATATATCCTTACAAGGATCAATAGCTGGTCTTCATTAAAATTGGGAATGCAGGTATCTCCCAAGAACAACTAACCACACATTGGGTTAAAATCCATAAGTGGTATTCGGTTTACATGCTTAGCCAAATTGCCTTGAGCAAAAATCTTTTCCAGTTGATATGATGCTGAAGAGTCCAATATCTGAGAAACATATCATTCAGAAAAGACTTAAAAGTTAAAGATCTTTGACTTTATGTTTAATTGTTTCACAATTAAGCACAAAGTCAGGGGCTACACCTAATATGTGCGCATATTCAGCGTACGCTATTCAACTTTTTCTATGAAGCCCTTCATAGTCTCGTTGCCAGCTAACATGAAGCAGGACTTGGAGAAGAGGTACTCGGACAAAGAGTACTCGGGAGCAATGCACTCGGGAAATCTTCACTATGAAGGATAAACACTCGGCGTTAGATGTGACTCAACTATAAAGGTCTCAGGGGCTACTATGGAGGTTATGCGTCTCGGGTACCTCATAGAAAGCATTATGGCTACTTAGATAGAGAATGGGCCTGATCATGTAATTAGGGATACAGTAGAACTCGGCTTATGTTACCTTGCATGACAAAGGAAAGGATATAGTCCTAGCTGGATACGATGTGTTCCTAGAAGAAAATTCCTTGGTTGAGTCCGACTGGGATTCCTACCTTGTAACTTTGTCTCCTTAGTATATACAGGGAGACAAGGAGCCCCCTGGGGCATATCGACATATACACAACCAATCTCGCTAGAGAAACCTCAAAGGCAATACACGACAGCTGGAAGTAGGGTATTACCTCACCTCGAGGGCCCGAACCAGGATAAATTCGTTTTGTGTTCCTTTGTATCCATCAAGTTTAGGTCTTGCGAATAGTCCTATATAATTATTGCCGATACAAAGCATCAACAGCTCTAGTGTAGTCTGAGCAGGCACATACAAGGCGAACTCTCCGCTGCCGATCTCCATCCTCCCGTCTAGGCCTCTCTCCCCCTTGTCTTCTCCGCCCTCAGTGCCCTCAACCTGGCCAGCATCGAGCTCCTCCTGCTACAGGAGCATGTGGCTACTGTGAGGGCGGCGGGTTCTTGGTAACGACGGCTGGGGCGGGGGCAATGTCACGTCCTGATAAATTCATCCTAGTTAAAACTCATTTGAAAAATGGAATAATAGAATTTCATTAAAAGCCAAAGAAAAATCTCAAACAATATACGTCCAAGAAAAATTCAAATGTGGCCCGGGAAATTTTTCTTAAATTCTCCATGCTCTAAATCGTTCCCTCAATTTTTACTTTAATTTACAGAGCACAATAATTAATTTTTAAGCAATAATAACACTCGGTGCGATGTCTCGCTATTAGGCGATCTCCTCTGCACCAATAGTCTTTCTGAGAAGCCCACTTGTGTTGGCCTGCACGAGCCAAAAGATGGCCCAAGACCTAACTTAATTTGAAATGAGCCGCACAACCCATTCCAAACCACACGCTCGTTCTATCAATGCTAATGACGCCCGACATCCATTTGACCGGCCACCGTGACTCCTCGGGATCCTTGGCTCCCTGTCGCCCTAAATTTGAAAAAAAAACCCGTTGCCCTTTTGCCTTATCGAGGTTAACCGGAGAAGTGAATGAATCATCATCGCCTCCCATGGTAGACCTCACCAACGAGACAACCTCCCTCACCGACCTCCTCTCTTCATGTTGCGTTGTCTTCTCCAATATCTATTGCTCCTCAACCCTATCAAAGTTTTTTATGGAGTCTTGAACCCCATTATACTCCATGCCAGACTTCATCGACTGAAACGAAGCATTGTCTCCCTTCTCCCAAGATATGGCTATGACATCACCAAATGTCAAAGACTGGGACACCCTCGCCTTTGGCAGGGGTCCCTTTCATGGCTTGCACACCATCAAGCTCCTTCTTGCCACTGCTCCCACCACATTACTCCCCTGACATCCTATCATCTTCAAACCTGCAACCTTTGAGCACGATTTTACCTATGGTAATGAACTTAAACATAGCAGCTGTTCTCCCGCCTCCAAGACGTCATCCACTGTAAAGCCTTCTGCTAGCGCCTTTTGGATGGAGCCATGTTCACGCTTTGACGCTTCTGAATTCAAGCCTTTGTCATCCCGATTGGCTTCTTGCTCGTCTTCCTCCGAACTATCTGCATCGTCAAGTACCCAAAAAGGGAAACCCAACGCCTGAGGGTTTGGGACACAAAGTGGCTTAACGACGAAAAGCTTCGTTGGTGCAGAGAATCTGCGCTTCGTGCAAACAATAGATGCCGGATGCAAGCAGGGTATCGACGACCCCACCAACTCACCGTTACCACTGCTTCCCCACCCGCAGCCTTCTTCGTCCCTGAACCTCCCATCCAATGGCACGTTGGAGATTACCGGAGACAGCCACACCTTCGATCTTGCAGCCGGCGCCAGTGTCTAGCGCTGCCTGCCACTGCCTCCCTTACCAACCACCTGAGTTCTCATCTCTCAACGAACTCTTGAAAAAGGGAACACCGGTACCGCCGCTTGCAGCCAGCGACGGCCCTCTACCGGGCACCGAGCCGATCGTCGTTCATCTCACCGGCATGTTAACCTTGCACTTGCTCACTCGGCTCCCAGACAGTAATCTCTGTAGTTGCTGATCGGAAACAAATGGTTAACGGCGTGGTCATCGCCATCAGGCATCAGCTAAGCTTGATCTGAGAGGAATAATACGATGCTTGTGCCTGATTAATTCTGGTTGCAGTCGTCTCCATGATGGGACAATTTTGTTATGAGTCATTTAATTTTGTGCGTGGATTGAGATT
This sequence comes from Oryza meyeriana var. granulata, assembly GCA_003991445.1. Taxonomy (NCBI): domain Eukaryota; kingdom Viridiplantae; phylum Streptophyta; class Magnoliopsida; order Poales; family Poaceae; genus Oryza; species Oryza meyeriana. Next base: position 252,269 of record RYFJ01001299.1, read on the forward strand.
ATCATTGAGCTTGATCTTGATATGATATTTGATCAGCTTTTGTCCAGTCAAATTGGCCAGATCGGCTTGAGAGTCCACCTTACATTTATAGTCTTAAACATCTCTACTATGATAAAAATAAAGTTATGTTCTTTTAACCATGTACTTTCGGATTTCCTAATTCACGAATTTGGGCGCACGAGTCGGTCACGATTCGTGCGGCGCTAAGTTCCGAGCAACCAGATGATGTACCACATGAAAAAAACCGGAATTGTCGTACCTCCCGTCAGCTCTCATGCTTTTTTCCTGTCGCTGCGCCTCATGGGCCTCACGGTCACGGCCCACATGTGTATCTTTATCTTTTTTTTTATCTTTTTGTTTTTTCAAATTTGTTACAGATTTATTCTTAGAAAGTTTATATATTGAATATTCCTATATAGAATCGTTTTATGTGTAAATAGAATCTTTGTATGCATAACATTTTTATAAAATTTATGTGTGTAAAGTTTATGTGTATATATATTTTTTACTAGGCTAACAAATTGTTCACGTGGGGTGGAAAATGAGTGGGCTCAGCCCAAAGGAGAATAGCATTGGGGGCTAGAAAAAGAATTTTTACTGTTACTAATTTAATTTTTTTTTAATTTACAAAACTAATTTTCGATTTGAGTCATTTGCAGATCTACCCTCTTGCCGCCCTGGGCCACGGCGGTATTTAAAAACCGCCGTGGCCCAGGGCGGCGAATGGCATCCCCGTCAGGCACGGCTAACGGCACCGGCCGTTGTTAGCCCGGGGAGGCCACGTGGCCTTGCCCTTGCATTCGCCGCCGTCCCCAAGGGCGGCGAATGCATAGGACCGTCCGCACAGCGATTGGACGGTCCGAATCGTCCGGATGCTAATTTTGAACCCCAAAATTTTTGAAATTCTATTTATTGTGCCATTGCATTTATTGGGTCGATGTTTTTAAAAAAAAACCAAATATCATAGATTGTTCACATCGTGAAAAGAACTTGTCAAACTGAGGGTATTTCTGGATCGCCACTCGCATTCCACTCCTCGTATGTCTGAATCGGCACTCGCAATCCACTCATCCCTGTCTTTCGCCTACACGCTTCACAAAATTTAGTTTTAATCGTGGTTTAGGGTATGTTTTTTAAAGTTTTTTTTATACTCCGACGATGGTGTGCGTTGGTTTGTAAAATCATACTGATCATTTTTTCAAGTTTATTTTCGGTAAAACTTAATTAATGATTTGGTAATAGGCCGGTCCGTTTTACGTGAGGGGCTTAGGACCCCAGGCGAACGGAATGTTAGGGCCTATGAATTTTTTCTCAAATTTTTGCGCAATGTACGTACTGAATGATTTTTAATTCGACATTGGAAGACGATATATTCTATTATTCGTCATCCACTCGGTCGATACTTAACGCAGCGCACGTACAATAGCATAGTGATATTAGCTAGATGCGAGCCGTTCGCATTGTGGCATGATGAATGCGACACCCATAGTAGGAAATACAACAAGGGATACTATATTGTTAGCAGTACAATGTATCCACTCGTTCTAGTCACCGGTTCCTAGAAAAGCGGGCGATTCGTTCATGGTACGATCTAGACAGGCTGTAGTCGGCTGGTGATTCTGGTTGCATGTTCCAGTGCCGTGATAGATATGACGGCGTGAAATTGTCAATCCATTGTCTGAATTGACACCTCCTTGGAGGATCCTGTAGGACGAGTTTGGTTAGTAAATTCGTCACGTTTGGTAAACGTAAACAATCTGCAGGAAGTAAGGTGCGGCTTGAACTTACATTGATATCGTTGTCAAGAATGTTCGGACAAACAAAGCTTCTGCGTCGCAGAGTTCCTGGCCTTCTTGACCTGACGACCTGGCAACAATCACCACAAGCGCACGTTGGACGGTCCTCCCATCGCGGAAGTCCGAGAGGTCGATTTCTCCAGTCTGCCCCTTCTAGCTCTAGACGTTGTTCGTGCTCCGCCCTCCTGGCCATGTATTGCGCCATGCTTTCGTCTAACGGGAGGTAGTCATATTCCGGGTTGCCGTTGTCAATCCACTCGATGAAGCCGCAATATCTTCCCTCGCTCTGTTAAGGTAAATATCCTGGTATAAGAGTCGTGGGCGTAAAAACGAATATGACAAAGACTTGACTGAAACACGTACCTGGGGACTCTGGTGCACGCACTCGAAGTATCTCCAGCCGTAAGTCTCCTCCTGATGAGATACGCGTAGCCGGCAACGGTCACCACAAAGGCATATCGAGCGTTCAGCCCAAGGTGGCAGTACCAAAGCGAAACCTAAATATCGCCAGTTGCAATCCTCTACGAAAAGAGGTGTAGGAGACATTGTTCGATCCTGCTACAAGAACAAAAGGAAACTAGTGAGGAAGGTAGTGGCCGTAGTTCATAAACGGTGCGAAGTTTGCTCAAGGGCCTGGGTGAAGGCCCTCTGCTACTATGATGGTGCTTTTATATAGGTTGTCGTGCGTCTATTTCCCTATGAGACGTACAGGTCAAAATATAAGGAACATGCATATACAAAAAGCGGTTGAAGTGGCCGACCATGTATTTAGAATGCCGGTGACGACGCATGACTAAAGCGACGCGCCGAAAGCTCGCTTGTCGCAATGTGGCGCACGCGCGGCCTATATTATGCAAGTAAAGGTGGTCCGTACTCGCGCATGGTATGCGCCGAAAGTGGTTTGTCCTTTTAAAATAGTATAGACAGGACGGAGTACTGTTGTAAATATTTGTGAAAGGTCAGATCTGAAGGGTGGGATCAAGCCTAGAGGGGGTGAATATGGACATGAAAAATTTAAACAAGTTATGCGAGACCTATAAATAAATAAATACAACAATAGCCCCTAGGTCATACGCCTCCTCGTCCTCTTAGGCTGCGCTCGCACGTGCCCGCCCGAGTACGTCAGGCGGTCCGCCGGTACCCCACGGGTGGCTCGGATCGCCTGAGCAGCAGGGGAAGCACCGGCGTCGTGCGGCTGTGTGTGCGGTGCACCTCCGAGCTGTGACGACCCGATCACGTCTTGCTCCGGAACGAGGTCGTCCTCGGTAGAGATCCAAGCAGAGGTGCTCGGGGCAGATCCCCGCCCAAGGTCCCCCAAGTGGTGGTGAGATCCGCCGCATGGGTCTGGTAAAGAAAAGTTCGCGTCAGCCGAATAAAAAGTGCAGTTAGTTATGGAGAATAGGTTCAAACCTGACGTACCTGACAATCCTCGCCTGATCGTGGAGGCTGCCGACCTCGATCCTCCGGCGGTACCAGAAGGACCTGCTCCCCACGACGTACTGGCGCCTGCAGAACCCGCCGCTCCTGCCGATGTCCCTTCACCATGGGGACCTCGCATATGTATCTGCATCGGTGGGGCTGCATCGGAACGGCGACAAGTCAGAGCACGGACGACCGAGCGCATCGTGTTGCACATCCGGTCGAACGTGATCGTCTGCTCCTGCTGCGTGAGAGGGATGCCAGCCTGTAGGCGCTGCCGCAGTAGGTCTAGCTCCGTGTGAACCTGTCTAGCATCGTCCGCCTGTTTAGCAGGACATGCGTGGTTAGTTGCATGTGGTACGTACCGTTGAAAATAGTATGAAAACCATTGACTCACCGCGCGGAAGTAGTCCTGGTCGCGGTGTGTCGGGTATGCGTCTCGCACCCCCGCGACGTGCGCCTGTGGAGCCTCGGGAGTGTACGTCACCCGTAGTCTGGTACGGGCCTGGTACCAGGAAAGGTACTGCTCGTACCTAGCGGCTGTGTAGGGGTGCAACTCCGTGATGACGTCCTCCGTGGCTATGAGCCAGTCGTTGATGTAGTCGACGACGGTGGGTCTTCACAACCTACCGGCGGCCTGGCCACGCCGATTTAACCTACAGAGCACAACTGGTGACACAATGCATAACAATACGGAATATTCATTTCCACATATACCTGTGAACGTGTTGCGGTACGCCCCTGCGTTGTTGATGGCCGAAGGTCTGTCGCATACCGAACTGCCGCATCACACTCTGCGGGCAGTGCGGCTCGACAGAAATGTCGAACAGCATCGGCGTCATCGTCAGCCAGTACGCCTGGTCCCTGGTGCAGAGGGACGACAGCCCGTGCGGCGCACGCGCGTGCCTCGCCTCGGCGCTGTACGGCTCCCAGACAACGTCGTCGTCCGTGATCCTGTCGAACTCCATGATGAAGTCTGGGTACGACTTCTGCACCTGCACGTGAGCGTACCAACGCTACAAACAGGAAAAGAGTTCTCGTTAGTCCAAGTAACATAAAAAACCGAGACGGTTCTAACACCGAACATACCTCACGACGACACCACACCGTCCTCATCGTCGGATAGTCCTCCGGTGGGACACCCACATACATGCTCTCCTCGTACGGACTGTGGTCCACAACGGGGCGGCCGATCGCGAACCGCTCTGCCGCCCAGAGCTGTAGGAGGAGTGGACAACCCGTGAAGACCGCTTCTGGCTCGGTCTTCCTGCAGCCGTCACACAGACCCCTGTACGTGGCGGTAAGGACTGCCGATCCCCAACTGTATTGGGGAACAGCACCGTCCTCGGTGTCGGCTATCTCCCTCGCGTAAGGGATCAAGCCCTTGTCGACTGCGTGGCCATGCGAGTTGGTGAACATCACCCACCCGAACACCCACAACAGGTACACCTCCAGGCTCCTCTGCAGTGAGTACGCGTCGGCCTCTGGGTCTAGCTGATCAGACTGCGGTAATATATAAGGAAGTTGACACTGTAATTCTAGTACGGACTGAAGGACGAACATAAAACAACAAGAAAGCATTCCTACCGTGTAGCTCAATACCCAAGCCTGAGGGGGGCCCGCATGCATGTACGGGGAGATGTCGCCGACGAGGGGAAGCCCCGAAGCACGGTGAACCGGGGCGAACCGCTGCAGGATCTCCTCTCGCCACGCCTGGAGCCCGTCAACTGGGCCCACCGCATCGCCGGCTAGAGGCAGCCCAAGGAGGAAGCTGACGTCCTGCAGCGTGGGGGCCATCTCACCGCATGGGAGGTGGAAGGTGTGCGTCTCCGGTCTCCACCGGTCCACAAGAGCAGTGATCAGCGACCGGTCGATACTCCACTTCTTCGTCGGGTCATTCGGCTCCACTGCGGCTGCTACCAGCCTACACAGCGGCAGAAGGCCTGCCTCCCGCAACCTGACATTCAAAACAAAGCAAGTTAGTAAGTTGACATATACAGATTCACAGTACAACGTTCGTACGTACCTAGTCGTGAACCTGTCATCCACGGGAAGTAGTCGCCTAGAAGGTCGAGGACGTAAGGTACCGAGCTCGAGGTTCTACACCGCCGAGAGAAACGACCTATGGGACTGATCGGTGGCGTGATCCAGCAGCTCAGGCGTCTGGTAGTCCATACCTGCAAGGAAAAAGAAGCGGAACGGATTAGCTCAATTAAACATAGTGTGTCGGAGGATAAACCCTCGACGGCGGGAAGTCGTGAGACCCCCCTTTGGAGATTCGGCCAGGGGAGTTGTTTCTCAGGGGAAGTCGACGTCAGACGAATCGCCTGGCCCCGGAACAGGGGGCCCGAGCGGGAGGCGGAGAGGTCCGGGACGTCCGATCGCGGTCCGGACCGTCCAAACCTTGAAGATCACACGGAAGAGAGACAGGAGGCGTTTAGACAGGTTCGGGCCGCTCGGAAGCGTAATACCCTACTCCTGTGTGTATGCTCTGTGGCGGTTAATATGGTTTGAATGTCTTCAGGGTGTTCCCGGCGAGCTCAGGAACTTGGTGCCAAGGAAGGCGAGAGTGTGTGACTGCCGACACTAGACAGAGTATTCTTGCTAATCTTCCTCCTTTTTTTCCCCCCTTCTCCCCGTCGGCTTGGATCCTCCTTTATAGAATCGGGGGAGTCCACAGTGCCAGGATGGGGAGAAAGGTATTTCCCGGTGATCTCCTCTGTGTCTTCGTCCGTCTGCGACGCCCACGCCAGAGTTGGAAGAACGTCCTGTCGCCCCTGTCCGCCTGCGACACCCACGCCGAAGTTGGTATGGCGCGGCGGGTAGGCCGTCTCGTGGAGCGGCCGCTGCAGGCGGCCAAAGTCTTGCGGATGTGACGGGGCGTACTGTGGCGGCCAGAGCGTGGGGAGTTGAAGCTCATGCGGTCAAAAGTTCTCCGACTGCACGGGAAAGAGGATGGGCGTCAGGGGCGACACGCCCCGTCACTTTGCCGTCAGCTCGCCATTAATGCAGTAGTTGGTGGCTGACCAGCCCGGACTAGCGTGCCATCAATGCGGTAGTTGGCGGCTAACCAGCTCGGGTCGGCCGTGTGCCCGGGCGCCGCACACGCGGGGCGCCGGGGCTGCAGGCTTCCCTCCCGGGGAAAGCACCGGGGAACGTGGGGCCCTCGTTCCCGTTTCGCCGACAGCGGCCCCTGGGCCTGTTGCTCGACCGGGGCCTTATCCGGGCAGGAACAGGGCCATATCTCGGGGAAACGAAAAGGCGCGGGGCCCACCAGGTTTAGCGAGGAACGAGGCGAGACTACCACTTTCGGTCCGCTAATCGAGGGCCATAATGGTGGAGTCGAAGGGGCGCTTCACGGGTTCTTGAAGCTATAAACGGCAGCGGGCAGTAGGCGGCTTTTTCCATACTGAGATCGAATCGTCGTCGCTTCGGTTGCTGCTTGCGCCCAGAGCTTAGGTTCCCCATTCGCGCTCACTCCCCCTTGCTCCGTTCGTCCTTCATCCTCTCTCGCCGCTGCATCTACGATGCCACGCGCTGGCCGCGTGGTAAGGCCGCTGGACGGCGGGGCGGTTCCGCCGTCGCGCCTGAACGACGACGCCGGGGTGGCGCGGGTGAAGAGGATGATGCCGGCCGCCACACGATGGAGGGCGGCGCCTGAGGTGCGCCCTGGCGAGTCGAGACCGACGCCGAGAGAACCCGACGAAGCGGTGTACTTCATCGATTATGCGGTCGGCGGGTTAGTCCCGCCATTCTCTGACTTCTTCTTCCAGGTGCTGGAGATGTATCAGGTGCAGATGCTGCATTTGACCCCCAATGCCGTGATGGTGCTGGGGGTTTTCGCGCATTTGTGCGAGATGTTTGTGGGCGTCATGCCATCGGTGGACCTCTTCCGGCGCTACTTCACCATGAAAAGTGCGCCGAAGAACAAGGCCACTGACCTACCGGAGCGGGTAGGCTGTGTGTACTTCCACGGCCGCCCTGGCGTTGAGTTTATCCCAATGGCGCTGAAAAACAAATGGGATTTATGGCGCCAGAACTGGGTCTACATCGGAGTCGACGCCAACGACCGGCTCCTGCTCCCGACCGAGGCGGCCCAGAAGGCGAAGAGCTGGACCGAGTCGCCGCCGGAAGACGCGCGGTTAGCGCCAGTGTTGGCGCGCATCGCTAGCCTGGCGACGGCTAGGTTGAATGCGCATATGGTGGTCGGCGATTTCCTCGGCCGGCGACTGGCGCCGCTCAACAGGAGGTCCCGGGCCTGTTGGTTATATACCGGGCCCAAGGACATCACCAGGACCCATCCCGACGACCTGAGCAAGGCGGCGATAGGTCTGCTAATGGCGTGGGCGCTGGAAGGAGGGGGCGCGGCGGACCGCGCGCTCCCTGTTGGCGTGACGCCGCTCTGCATCGACCGCGGGCGGGCAAGAATCCAGAAGGCCCTCCCCCGTTTCGACGCCGTTGGCGTTGTCACCTCGCAGGTCACCCCCAAGACCGTCGAGATACTCGACGTCCCGGGGGAAGAGGATGTGCCGGCCGAAGAGCCGGTGCTGTCGAGGAAGGAGGGGAAGCGGTCCGCGGGTCCCGACGTGGGACTCGCGGTGTCTAAAAGAGCGAAGACCGTTGCTCCGGGGGCCGTTGTTCCGGCCGCTGCCTCCCCGGGCCGCGCGGACCCCGGGCAGACCGGGGCCGTTGTGGCGGTAGCCGCTGGCGAGGCGCCAGTAAGCGCCGCCCGGGTGCAGACCACGGAAACGGGGGCGGTTTCCCGGGCCCCCGGGACCGGGTTGGAGGCGACCCCCGATGCGGGAGGCGGCGTGGAGCAGGCGTCGGGAGAATTGCTAAGGACGACCGGGCCCCGCGGTGGCGATGGGTCACTTTTGAGACCCAAGGCGTGGAGCTTCAAGGGGCCCCGGGCTAAGTAAGTGCTTCAACCCTATTCGGTTTTCCTTGCACAGCTCGTCGCCCGACCTATCTCTTACTTGTCTGGTTCCGGCTCGTACAGGAAGGGCCAGGGGCCGATGACGGCGCCGCCGGCCCCGACCGGGGGCGGTGCTGTGGACGCGCCGACGGCTCCGCCGCATCCCGCCACGCCCCCGCCATCGCCGGGCACGGTGGTGGATATGGAGGTCGCGGCGGCCACGCCGGAGCGGGCCTCCGCGGGACCAAGTGTGGTCCCCGCTGCGGGGGGAAGAGAGGACGCCGGGGCCCCGCCGTATCCCGCGAGGGGGGAGCGGGCCCTGGTCCTTTTTGCTGCGCCGTGACCAGGCGCTGCGCGCAGGCCCGAGACACTGCACGCCGCGCTGGGGCAACTAGTGGTCGCCGCCGGCGAAGTACAGGTGGCGGCCCGCCGTGAGCAGCGCGAGTCCGCTCGGCTCCGGGCGGAGCTCGAGAGGGGGCAGGCGGCGATCAATGTGGCAGCGGAGAGACTCGTCTTCCGTACAATTGCCACTGAAATCCTTGTGTCGACCCGCCGTCAGGAAATCGAGGCGGCGGAGGGGCGCATCGCCCAATTGAGAATTGCCGCCAAGATCGCCGCCGACGAGGCCACCCGCGCCCGGTCCGAGGCGAAGGCGCGGGAAAAGGAGATGACTTCCCGGGAGGACCGTCTCCGGGGCGAGGAGGCCGATCTTGTGGCCCGGGAGCGCGAGGTCAGCGCGCGGGAGGTAGCCGTGGCGGTGAATGAGGAGGCCGCCAAGCTTTCCAACGCCATGGCCCAGGACAGCGCCTGGCGCCTCCGGGACCAGGAGAAGAGGCTGGCGACCTGGGAAGAAGGCCTTGCAGCATGGGAGTCCAACCGCCGACGAGAGGCCGAGCAGGCGAAGATGCTGGCCGCCGACCTGGACGCCAAAGCCGAGGCCCTCGGGACACGAGAGGCGATTCTCGAGGAGAAAGAGGACTCCTTGGCTCGGCGGGAGGCGGCGGTGAAGGCTGCCGAGGCCCGGCAGGCGGAGAAGGAGGTCTCCTGGAAACGCACGGGCGACCTTGAGGCCGTGGCGCACGGGGCCGCCGTGCGGGCCGTGTCAAGCGGCTCCCCGTCATCGGCAGGCGCGGCCAGCTCAACCGAGGAGCTGGCCAGGGCGGGGAGACGGCTGAGATTTGTGCAAGGTAGCCTCGCCCTCCGGAAGAATCTCGACGGCGAGGTTACAGCTTGCCTGAGGCGGTACAGCTCCGACGTCCGGGGGTGTCTCAAACGCATCGGCGTCCGGGCACCTCCGCAGAGGACCGACCTACCCGGCGGGGTCGGTCGGGCGCTGGTGGAGCTCGGCGACTTGCTGGATACGCTGGACCTGCTCCCCCAGCAAATTCATGAAGTCCTGGAGAAGGAGGGAACAGAGCTTGCCTCGCGGGTGGCGGAGTACGTCCTTGGCTGCTACCGGGCTCGAGACGCGAAGTTTTCCCTGGCCCCGGTGCTGGAGGGATTCCCCGCCGATGGGGAAGAGGAGGCTCGGAAGGCCGTGGCCGACGCTGCTGCGACGGTGGCCAGATTCTTTAACCGGGGGGAACACCCCGAGAATCCAGGGACCGACGATTCCGGCGAAGAGGCCGGGCCCGAGGAGTGACCTCCCCCTGTGCGGCGACGGCTGTGGTCCTCCGCGCATGCTTGTATTTTGACTTCACCTGTTTTGCACAAAGAAAGACATCCGTGTGTGTATATAACAATGTTTGTGTTTTTCGCACCTTGGATGATTGCGTCGCCTGCTCCGGGACTTCAGCCAATTGACTCGGAAGGTCCGATCCGTGAGGGGACGGTCCGAATTTAGGCATTCGGTCGGGATGTCTTGGGGCAACCGCTAGGCCGGTCACCGGCCCGGATCTGCTCCCGCCACGTGGGGGATGTTCCGGGGTTGGCCCCGTAGATGCTGCATAGGTTAGGTACGGCCCAAGTGTTAAGCTCGTGCCCTTTGGCTCGCCGGGAGCCTCTTGGAGACCGACCTCGACCGGGCACGGGGTTGCCAGGTAGCGAAACACCCGGCACCTTGGCGGTGGCTGGGGAGGAGCTGGCCGGCCGGGCACCGCTGCCCGCCCCGGGAATCTAAGCTGGCCCGACGGGGGGCGCTGCCCGAGACCCCGGGGCATCGGCAGTGTCCGGGGCACGGTCCACGACCCGGTCACCAGGCCACGGTAACCGGGGCGGCACTGACCCAGCAGCCCATATGCGCGGCTTCGGCAAATCCCACTTGCTCCCGGGGCCGAGGAGAGCGAAACGCGTGGTCGTAGAAAAGAGAAAAGATAGATAGCCGAACAAGCGTAAAGTTGAATGAGGTGCGTATCTGGATGTTGACGAGCATGGTGCGGTTGCGCGGGTACGACCTCGGGGCCGGGAGCACTGTCAGCTCTAAGCTGGGCCTGAGGACCGCCCAGAGACGGAAACGCCTTCCTGGGCATACTCGCTTCGGGCCCCTAGTCCTGGGAACCGGCTGCGCGGGCACGACCTTCCCACTTAGCGCCCCGGGTCCCGGGGGCCTTCTCGGGGTGCTGTACGCCAAGCACCCTTCTTAACCCTTCCGGGGAAGATCTGGTCTGCACACGATGGACCGTGAGAGTATATGGCTCGTCCCCTTGTCTACTCCATGCTACGAGCCGTGGGGTCAACCACTTCCCGAAGGCATCCTCCCGGTCGCGACCGTGCAGAGGAGAGGGTTACGCACAAGCATTTCGCCCCCAACCTCCGGAAACGACCGGTCCCGAAGCTAGCCAGGCAGGGCGTCGGAGCCGCAAGAGCGCGGGGTCGACGATGCCCTGGACCTAGCACATCGGGGCTCGATCACCCGTCGGCAAGGGACTGATGACAATGCGCAGACCCCAACCGCCGCACGGGCGCGGCCCGGGTATACCCCCAAGGGATGGGGCACCCGCGGGTGCAACACACGGAAAAGGACAAAGGGCAAGACTAAAGAGGATATTGAAAAAAGTCGTTTATATGAAATGTACACATATGGGGGCCCCCGGCCAGCGTTGAGTTTTGGAGGGAACCGACGCTGGCCCGAGCTCCCTGCAACTTACGGGATATGTTTATGGATAAAACTTGCGAAGATGTTCAATATTCCAGGGATTGGGAAGCGGGGTCCCATCCTCCTGGCCCAGTCTTACCGAGCCCGGTCGGGAGACACCGATCACCAGGAAGGGGCCTTCCCACATGGGGGAAAGCTTATTCTTTCCGGCACGTGTAAGGACACGGCGGAGGACTAGGTCCCCGACCTGGAGTGATCGGGCCCGAACCTTACGCTGGTGATAGCGCTTAAGGCTCTGCTGGTAACGTGCGACTCGGAGCGAGGCGCGTCGTCTTCGCTCCTCGAGGAAGTCGAGGTTGTCGAGCTGCATGTTGTCGTGGTCGATGTTGTCGCCGTAGCGCTGTACCCGGGGGGAGCCGAAGGTAAGTTCTGACGGCAGAACGGCCTCGGCCCCATATACCAGGAAGAACGGGGTCTCCCCGGTCGCCCGGCTCGGTGTGGTACGATTGGCCCACAAGACCGCTGGGAGCTCGTCGATCCACTTGGCGCCGTGTTTCTTGAGGTCGTTGTAGGACCTTGTCTTGAGGCCCCGTAGGATCTCAGCGTTTGCCCTCTTGGCCTGCCCATTGCTGGCAGGGTGGGCAGGGGAGGCGAAGCAGAGCTTGATGCCGATGTCGGAGCAGTATTCGCCGAAGAGCTCGCTCGTGAACTGCGTGCCGTTGTCGGTGATAATGCGGTTGGGGATCCCGAAGCGGCTGGTGATTCCCCGGATAAACTTGAGCGCTGAGTGCTTGTCGATGTCGATTACGGGGAACGCCTCCGGCCACTTCGTGAACTTGTCGATGGCGACATAGAGATGCCGATAACCCCCGACTGCCCGGGGAAAGGGGCCGAGGATATCGAGTCCCCAGACCGCGAAGGGCCAGGACAGGGGGATCATCTGGAGTGCTTGCGCCGGCTGGTGGCTCTGTTTGGCGTGAAACTGGCACGCGCGGCAACGCTGGACGAGGTCGAACGCGTCCTGCAAGGCCGTGGGCCAATAAAATCCCTGCCGGAAAGCCTTACCGACCAGGGATCGAAATGCGGCGTGACTGCCACACTCCCCTTCGTGGATGTCGGCGAGGATCTCGACTCCGGAGTCGCGCGGAACGCACTTGAGCAGGACGCTGTTGGCGCCACGCCGGTAGAGGTCCCCTTCTACCAGGACATAGCGCTTAGACAAGCGAGCGATCCTTTCTGCTTCCACGTCGTCTTCAGGGAGATGTGCTCGGAGAAGATATGCCCGGATTTCGTCCATCCAGGAAGGCGCGCTGGGTCCGGCCGCGAGGACCAAGTCCTGGGGCCGGGAGCGCGTGTCAGGCTCAGGCCCGGGCTCTGGGGTTGAGCCCGAGGTCCCGGATAAGCACGCCGAGGAGGTCTCGAGGGCTTCCTGGAAAATCCCCGAGGGGATAGGCGCCCGCGAGGAAGCCAGTCTTGAGAGCTCGTCGGCGGCTAGGTTGCGACTGCGGGGGACGTGGCGAAGCGTGAGGTCGTCGAAACGGCGCTCAAGCCTCCGCACTTCGTCCACGTATGCGGCCAATTGGGGGTCCAGGGTCTGGTACTCCCCGAACACCTGGTTGATGACGAGCTCGGAGTCGCCTTGCGCGCATAGCCGTCGCACCCCGAGGGCGATCGCGGCCCGGAGGCCGGCGAGAAGGCCCTCGTACTCAGCCATGTTGTTGGTGGCCCCGAAGTTGAGGTGGACGACGAAGCGGAACTCGTCCCCGGCGGGCGATACGAGGACGATCCCGGCCCCGGCGCTGGGGCGGCAAGCCCGCCGGGCGCAGGAGCCGTCGAAGTTCATTATCCAGTGGAGGCGCAGGTCAGGCGGCAGCTCAGGGGCTGGGAATCCGGCGTCCAGCACAGGGTTCGGCTCGGGCCCCGGGGTCCATTCCGCTAGAAAATCCGCCAGGACTTGGCTTTTGATGGCGTTGCGCGCTTGGAAGCGGAGGTCGAACTCAGCGAGCTCGACCGCCCACTTAGCGACGCGGCCTGTTCCCTCCCGGTTATGCAATATCTGCCCGAGGGGGAAGGATGTGACTACGAATACCTTGTGCGCCTGGAAGTAGTGGCGAAGTTTCCTGGACGCGATGAGAACAGCGTAGAGCATCTTTTGCGCCTGGGGATAGCGCGATTTGGCGTCACGGAGTACCTCGCTGACGAAGTACACCGGCTTCTGTTGTGTGTTTCCCGAAGCCGGCCCGACAAGAGCCGGGGGTCCGGGCTCAACTCCCCCGGGAAGGAGCGAGCTCTCGCCTATGGGAACAGGTATGGAGCTGGGACATTGGGGCCCCGGGTGTAATGTTGGGATGGTCCCGGGCGCCGCGTTCCCGGGCTCGCACTCGCCTTGGCGAGGCTGCCCAGGTTTGGGCTCCGCGGTGGCGGGCCCGGGAGGTGAATCCCGGGTGGCCCGCCTGCTTGGCAAGGGGCGCTCGACGACGAGCGCCGCGCTTACCACCTGCGGGGTTGCCGCGATGTAGAGCAATAAAGGCTCGTCTGGTGCCGGTGCCACGAGGACAGGGGGCGTAGTCAGGTACCTCTTGAGCTCATCAAGGGCTTGATCTGCCTCATCCGTCCAGGCGAACTGCCCGGATTTCTTGAGAAGTTTGAATAGGGGGAGGGCGCGCTCCCCAAGCCTGGAGATGAACCGACCTAGTGCGGCCACGCACCCGGTCAGCTTCTGGGCCTCCCGTAGCCTCGTCGGGGGGCGCATGCGGTCGATTGCCGCTATCTTCTCCGGGTTTGCCTCAATGCCGCGGCTGGACACAAGGAACCCGAGGAGCTTGCCGGCCGGGACCCCGAAGACGCACTTGTCCGGGTTCAGCTTCATCCTTGTGCATCGAAGGTTACTGAACGTCTCGGCCAGATCATGGAGCAGAGTGGCGCGGTCACGCGACTTCAACACCAAATCGTCGACGTAGGCCTCCATGTTGCGACCAAGCTGCGATTCAAATGTTACACGGACAGCACGCTGGAAAGTGGAACAAGCATTCTTCAACCCGAAAGGCATGCACATATAACAGAAGGCCCCCTGGGGGGTAATAAAAGAAGTTTTTTCCTCATCCTCCTCTGCCATGCGGATCTGATGGTATCCTGCATAAGCATCAAGAAAGCACAAGAGGTCGCACCCCGCTGTGGAGTCGACTATCTGGTCTATGCGAGGCAGAGGGAATGGGTCTTTGGGGCAAGCCTTGTTGAGGTCGGTGTAGTCTATGCACATTCGCAGCTTCCCGTTAGATTTGGGGACGACGACTGGGTTGGCCAGCCATTCCGGGTGGACGACCTCGCGGATGAAGCCGGCCAGCAGAAGTTTGTGGATCTCCTCACGGACGAAGGCCTGGCGCTCTGGGGCCTGTCGTCGTACCTTCTGGCGCACCGGGCGCGAGCCCGCGCGGATGGCCAAGCGGTGCTCAATCACCCCCCTGGGGACCCCGGGCATGTCCGACGGTTGCCAGGCGAAGACGTCGGTGTTTGCCCGGAGGAAGGCGACGAGCGCGCTTTCCTATTTGTCGTCGAGCGAACCGCCAACCTTGACGGTCCGGGACGGGTCGTCGCCAAGGACTACCTCCTTGACTAGCTCCGCATCGGTGGCAACGATGCGCGGCTTGGGGGCGCGGCGTAGCGAAGGCCCCGCGCCCCCCGCCACGTCAGGAGCTGCAGGGGCGATGTCGGCCGCACGCTGCTCGGCGCACGAGAGGGCGGCTTTCACGTCCCCAAGAACTGTGATCGGGCCCGAGGGGCCTGGGAGCTTCATGGTTAGGTACGCGTAGTGCGTAACAGCCATAAATTTCACCAACGCGGGGCGTCCAAGGACCGCGTTGTATGGGAGGTTGCACTCGGCAACGTCGAAAATGACGTGCTCGGTGCGGAAGTTGCCACGGTCACCGAAGGTGACGGGCAAAGAGACCTGCCCGAGGGGCCAAGCGAGGCCCTTCGTAATCCCGATAATGGGCGACGAGGGCGAGAGATTCATCCCTGGGGCCTTGATCTTCTCAAAGACCTCGAGGGAAAGGATGTTAAGGGCGGCGCCCCCGTCGACGAGGACGCGGCCCACCTTCACGTTGCATATGGTGGGGGAGACCACGAGGGCGAGCTGTCCCTCCCCTGGTACCCGGGCTGGATGGTCCGCGGGGCCGAAGGTGATCGTACTGTCCGACCACTTCAGCCTCCGGGACGCCGCTGGCCCCGGGGTTGCGGCTAACAGCTCGCGCTTCATGGCCTTGAAGCCACGGCGCGAGGAGTGAGCGTGTGCCCCGCCATCAAGGGTGGCGATGACATTCTCGGGTTCTTGGAACTCGAGAGGCTGCTCTGGATTGGGAGCGGGCTTGTCCTGCTGCCGTTCCAATTGGAACTTCTTAGTGCGCTCGGCCAGGTTCTGGACGGCGCGGCACTCGGTGAGGTCGTGGCGGTCCGTCTCGTGGACGGAGCACCATTTCCGGCCCGCAGCCGGTGGCGCACGCTCAGCCTTCTGCCTTTTGCCGCCGTAGTCGTCTTGGCGGGCGGTGCGGCCCCGGGGGCCGCCAGACGCCGCCAAGGCGAAGTTCTCGGCGTCCTCCTTGCCCTTCTGGCGCTTCCGCCTGTCCCGCCGCGCCGCGGAACGTGAGGCCGCGGCCTCGTCCGCCGAGCCCTCGGCGAGGATCTCGGGACGCGGCTTGTTCCACGCCCGGGCTTCCTCCTTGCGGGCGCAGTGGTCGGCAAGACTGAACAGTTCCGCCGTGGTTTGGACGTCGCGGGTGCCCATCTTTTCGAGCATGCGCTGGTCGCGCACGCCCGAACGAAACGCGTGGATAACCGCGTGGGGGGCGATGTGAGGGATCGTGTTGCGTACCTGGCTGAAACGCTGTAGGAAATGCCTCAGCGCCTCACCCCTACTTTGACGTAGGGCGTGGAGGTCCGCTTCTGTCCCAGGGCGCGGGAAGGTACCCTGGAAATTTGCCACAAACTGGTGGCAAAGGTTCTCCCACGAGCGGATGGATCCTCGGGGGAGGCTCATCATCCAGGAGCGAGCCTGGGCCTTGAGGGCGACGGGGAAATAGTTCACCATCACCGTCTCGTCCCCGCCCGCCGCACGGATGGCGGTGGCGTATATCTGCAAGAACTCCGTGGGATCCACGGAGCCATCGTACTTCTCCGGCAAGTTGGGCCGGAACATAGCCGGCCAGCGAACTTGCCGCAGGCCTGGGGAGAGCGCCAGGCAACCCGAGCAGCCGTACTGGGTGGGCTCCGGCGACGAATAGCGGTTTCCCACTAGTGGTTCGGAGCTGGAGGCCGGGGCCTCGGAATGCCTGGCGGCGTCCTTGCGCCGCTCACGCTGGCGCTCCATTGTGACCCGGGCGTCCTCGTGGGCCCGGGTCCGGTCGAGCCGGTTGCGGAGGTCGCCCGTGCCCCGGGATTTGTTCTGGCCCGGGGCGGTCGGCCGGCTCGCGCTAGAGGTCGCGCGGTCGGAAGTCCCAGTGCTTGTATGGCCGCCGGCGGTGACCCGGCGGTGGGCGGTGCCTACCAAGTTGGCGATCTCGTTAATCCATCGCCACCCCCGGCCTCCATCCCCGGCAAACGTCGGGGGGTGTCGCAGGAGGGCTTCCGCCGCCAAGAGGGCTTCCTGCGGTGTCGCCGAATGGAAGTGGAGGCTGCGACGTGCCGTGGGACGGCGCCTTTGTTCGCGCCCTATGGATGAGGCGGCGGCGGACCCGGCGGGGCACTTGCCGGCCCCCTCCGCGAGGAAAGGGGCCGAGGCCGCACCACCAGGCCGCCGCGGGGCGCGCTTTGCCCGCCGGGTACGCGCCGCGCGCCCCCAGGAAGGCGAAGAGGGAGAAGGTGGCGGGCTTGCCTCTTGGCTAACGTTGCCCGGCGGGGTGTAGTCGCCGGACTCCTCGTCGGAATCCCGCGAACGATGGCCTCCAGCCATGAAGGGCGTCGGTGTCGGGAACGTCGGCGTCCGACCTGAGGAAGAAAACTCCCCCTACCTGGCGCGCCAGCTGTCGGAGGATAAACCCTCGACGGCGGGAAGTCGTGAGACCCCCCTTTGGAGATTCGGCCAGGGGAGTTGTTTCTCAGGGGAAGTCGACGTCAGACGAATCGCCTAGCCCCGGAACAGGGGGCCCGAGCGGGAGGCGGAGAGGTCCGGGACGTCCGATCGCGGTCCGGACCGTCCGAACCTTGAAGATCACACGGAAGAGAGACAGGAGGCGTTTAGACAGGTTCGGGCCGCTCGGAAGCGTAATACCCTACTCCTGTGTGTATGCTCTGTGGCGGTTAATATGGTTTGAATGTCTTCAGGGTGTTCCCGGCGAGCTCAGGAACTTGGTGCCAAGGAAGGCGAGAGTGTGTGACTGCCGACACTAGACAGAGTATTCTTGCTAATCTTCCTCCTTTTTTCCCCCCTTCTCCCCGTCGGCTTGGATCCTCCTTTATAGAATCGGGGGAGTCCACAGTGCCAGGATGGGGAGAGAGGTATTTCCCGGTGAGCTCCTCTGTGTCTTCGTCCGTCTGCGACGCCCACGCCAAGAGTTGGAAGAACGGTCCTGTCGCCCCTGTCCGCCTGCGACACCCACGCCGAAGTTGTATGGCCGGCGGGTAGGCCGTCTGTGGAGCGGCCGCTGCAGGCGGCCAAAGTCTTGCGGATGTGACGGGGCGTACTGTGGCGGGCCAGAGCGTGGGGAGTTGAAGCTCATGCGGTCAAAAGTTCTCCGACTGCACGGGAAAGAGGATGGGCGTCAGGGGCGACACGCCCCGTCACTTTGCCGTCAGCTCGCCATTAATGCAGTAGTTGGCGGCTGACCAGCCCGGACTAGCGTGCCATCAATGCGGTAGTTGGCGGCTAACCAGCTCGGGTCGGCCGTGTGCCCGGGCGCCGCACACGCGGGGCGCCGGGGCTGCAGGCTTCCCTCCCGGGGAAAGCACCGGGGAACGTGGGGCCCTCGTTCCCGTTTCGCCGACATAGTGCATTATAGTCAGAAAATTAACAGACAGCAAAGTACCTTTAAAAGACCCACACTAAAACGAAAATCAGATAGCAGTACATCAGCAACCAGTGGCTATACTAGACAAACATAACCCGAAGGTGCACGAGGACGCCTGCGATGACGCTGCCGATCAGTGGTGCCTTCCCCAGTTGGCCGCCTTCCGTCGGCACCTGATCCTTCCATAGGAACTTCCGCTGCACTTGGGGCCTCGGCGTCTTTCGTGCACTTCTTGTAGGTATGTCCCTCCTCTCCACACCTACTGCAACGTTGAGCGCTAACGCCGGCCTCGGATTCGTCCATATCATTGTGTATCCTCCGTGTCCGACGTCGGCCTGCCTTTTCCTTGCCTTCGTCGGATCAGGGATGTAATAAACTGGACTTGTGTCTTCAGTGAAAGTGCCGACGATGCCGAAACCAAAGATCTCGGTACTCCATGTATGCATGATTGCTTCCTTTTTAAAGTATGGAGACACATATTGGCGTTCATCAATGCCGCACTCCCCGCATGCGGCAATGACATGAGAACAGGGCTTGTGGTACAAGCTTGGTTTCCGGCAGGAGCACGTGCATGTCCCATCTTCCTTTAGGACACACTCTTGTATAGGTTTCCTTGCGAATATGCCACGCCTGGACCTGTCGGCACACAATATCTCAAATCTATGCTCTCGTGTGCCCTGCACACTCGGACTCGGTGCTCTCTTGCCTTCTTGCATTTGTCCTCAAGGTACTCTGTCATTTTGGTGCCGAACCAAAGTTTCCATCGGCCATAGATGGGCCATTTTGTCTGCACCTGTCGTGGAAGTACGTCTGTGTTTTATGGTAGGATGAACTCCACGATGGCAACAAGGGAGTTGCCTGACACCACGCATACCCAGTTGTAGACCTCTTGCAAGGTTCGTGGTCATTATGCCGTACCTTGATCCACCTTCATCTTACAGCAATGCCCATTTCTCCTTCGGCTCGTGCTCGATCCACTGCGAAAAATCTGCTAACCGAGGGAACCGGGCCTCCTTCTGAATGTACCGTCATCGGTGGGAAGTGCATCCTAGAGCTTCAGGGCCGTCAACACCTCTAGCTGGGGGTCTTGCAGAACTCTCGTGTCTATGTTTGGCTGTCAGCTCATCAAGTCTCCTCCACAGCTCATTGAACTTCTTCTGTTGATTCTGGGCACACAAACGTTTGAACATGGCCATCAGCTCCTTGTTTCTGAACTGCTTATAAAAGTTTGCGCCTGTGACGCATGCACCATCTGCTCTTTACATCTCCCCACACCGGAGGGTATCCCTTATCTGCGCAGCCGTTTTGCAGCTCCTCAATTGCACGCAGCATCCCTGGATGACGGTCATGTATGAGACATATATCTGGCCTCATCCCCACCACCTTTTCCTTAACCAGCTTCAGAAACCAGTACCAACTCTCTGTGTTCTCGCTCTCGACGAAGGCAAAGGCCACGGGCAACACTTGGTTGTTCCCGTCTACTCCGATTGCCGTCAACATTTGCCCTCTATACTTTCTAGTTAGAAACGTGCCGTCGATGCAGAGAATGGGCCTGCAATGAAGAAATGCAAACATGCAGGCCTGCAGAGAGAGAAAGGCCCGCTGAAGGACGCTCTGCCCAGGATTTGCTAGCGATGGGAAACTTTTGATTTCGGAGTAGCTGCCAGGATTCCTCGCACAGATGGTTTGCAGTAGACGAGGCAGATTATTGTACGAAGCCTCAAAACTGCCGAATCTCATTTCAATTATCTTCTGTTTGGCCCTCCATGCCTTGGCATATGTAATGGTGTTGCTTGTACTTCTCCTCGATGCGCCTGATAATTGACTTGGGCTCGAACCGGCGGTTCTCCACAACAGCCATAATACAGCTCTGAAGCGATGAATGCAGATGATATGTTTCTGTGGTACTTCTGAACTCCCGGAAGATGGCAGTTTGTGCTCCGTCACGATTGACACGGACCAACAGTCGTCATATTTCTTCCTGGATGCGTACATCCTCCGTGACATCCATCACTTGAACTTGCACATTTCACT
Organism: Oryza meyeriana var. granulata; assembly: GCA_003991445.1. Classification (NCBI taxonomy): domain Eukaryota; kingdom Viridiplantae; phylum Streptophyta; class Magnoliopsida; order Poales; family Poaceae; genus Oryza; species Oryza meyeriana. The sequence continues at coordinate 272,465 of RYFJ01001299.1, forward strand.
TCGTACACTGATCTGGTGGAACTTTGATACCCAGAACTCCCTCCAAGTGACACGGCCCACATCTTCACAGCCTCTGTCAACTGTTGCTTTTTCGGCGTAATCTAGCGCCTTGCACCACTTCATTCTGCCGATACTCCCATGCACGGTGTGCCCCTCTGAGACAACGAGTTCGGAGGAAGTCCTCGTTGTCCCATTCTGCCGGGTATACATCGTCCTCCGAAGAATACATCATCATCCTCCATATGCTTAGGTTCTGAGTCTTTTAAATTTCCATCTCCTGTACTAGACCTGGGTGTCTCTCCCCCTTCATCTGCAAACCCCTGGTCCCATGTTCTTGGCCCTCCTTCCTCTCCGGCACCCTCGTCTTCTGCCTCATTTTGCTCCCCTGCTTCATTGGGCCCTTCCGCTGTACTTGGACCAGCCTGATCAATGCTGACCCTGTCATGCACTACCACTAGGATGCTCGGTGCCCATCCTCGCTGCAGTGCACTCTCCACAAAAAATACCCAGCTGGCCATTGAATCTATTGGCATCAATTCCCACCAAAAACCTTCCACAGCCCAGCTAACCAGTGCGTACACCATAATTGCATTTACTTCAGGATCTATTCCGAATCCCCTCATTAACCAATTGTAAACTCCAGGAAAACTTCTCTCAGCTGGAGCTATAATTCCCTTTTGTGCTACGTTGAACTCCGATAAATCTACCCCATATTATCCTTCTCTGACATTTTCTTCACCGTGATATATCGCGAATACAACTCTATTTGCCATTTCTGTTGACAAAAAAGATTTTCACTACAGTTATTACTATGTACTAATCAATATTCGTTCCATAAAAAGGCTATAAGTATGAGTCAAACCATTACCGTTTCTACATTTTACAAACTAACCGAACGGCGCTAATAAAGTTATACGCTACGTTTATCTAACGTGTCGAAATGACGTATACCAACGATGACCATGGCGGAGCATATTTATTTCTAAAATATCTACAATTTACTACCTGTCCCCTATGTTCTTCTAGTATGGTCAAATAAATTTAACACTAACGATGGTTATGCCAAACCGCTAATATTTTCATACTATATCGGGTATTACACTACGCGTCTAGTACTAATTAACATTTGTCTAAAAAATTGACTACATAACAGAGGGAGAGCAAAAAAATACCTGGATTCGGCTAAAAAATCTGTGAGGGCTTCGCCGCTGTATTGCTCCTTCTTTCCTTCAGCTCTATTGGACGAACGCTGGAGGCGGAAGCGAGAAATGACGCGCGGCGACTGCGGGAAAGGATTTTATAGGGTAGGGCTAAAAACCGCCCTCCCCCAGGGAGGCGAATGGCTATAACCCGCCCTGGGGGACGGCGGCGAATGGGCGGCAAGGCCACGTGGCCTCCCCGGTAACGGCGGCCGGCGCCGTTAGCCGTGCCTGACGGGGATGCCATTCGCCGCCCTGGGCCACGGCGGTTTTTTAAATACCGCCGTGCCCAGGGCGGCAAGAGGTAGATCTGCAAATGACTCAAATCGAAAATTAGTTTTGTAAATTAAAAAAAAAATTAAATTAGTAACAGTAAAAATTCGCTAGAAAAACATGTACACTATGTGTGTGCTTATTGTCCAGGAAACGGAGAAGGCGATTTTCACCGGAGCTCTCGGCGTTGCGTAGGCAGGATTTTTTTTTTGTCATGACGCGTCCGCGCGGGCCGTGAGCGTGCGACGTGTTGCGCATTAGGAGGCCCCTCAAACTTCCCCGCAACTAAAAGACCAATCTGTCTAAAAAAATCACCCAAAAAACCATTATTTTCACACGAAAATCGAGTCAACAGAAAAACTAAATAGAAAAACTTAAACCCCATAAAACCATTGATCCATATTTACGTCAAAACGGCTGAGACCATCGTTCATGTCATCATGCAACAGAGACCTGCCAGACGACAAGTGCAACATCGGCCCCTCTCGCAGCGCCGCGAGGTCGAAACACGCGGCCTGAGCAGAAGCAACAGCAGGTGGGCGCCCCGCGCCATGACAATGGCCGAGATATGAATGGTGGCAATGCAATCCGTCAACACCAAATGCCCCAAAGAAGGCACTAAAAACTCTCCTCATTCTGCTCGCTTGGGAAATGTGGTGTGAGCGTAACTCCACAATCTTCCACCATATAGCCATACCCCAACAAGCATCATAGCAAAAATAGAAGAAAAGATCGAGTCGTGGCTGAAAGCAGGGGACGACCAAACTCCAGGAGCTAACTCCGTTGGGAGATATCATGTACCGTTTCTCTCTCCTTTTTGCGGGTATGTTTCTCTTTGTGATGCTCTATTCATAGTTTATAGCTTTTTTTTAACTCCTGCTCTATTGTTACATAAATGGCAAAGCTTCTGCCCTTGCTTAACAAAAGAAAAAAAATTTGTCACAAAAAATAATTAGAACTTTGTGATCGGCGTGGACTTTTTTCACAAAAAAAAAAGATCTAAATGGTTATAGCCAGATTTATCACTGCCCTCGTGACTGTAAACAAAGTAGCCAATGCTGTGGCTGCTATTGGATGTAAATGTCCTCAAATCTGCGGGTCTCACTGGGACGGTAAACCTCCGGGTTTAGGAGGACCCTGGTGGCTGCCACGCGCACTGTTTTTTTTTGCAGAAATCTGCACATTATTTTATTAAGCAAGAAAGAAATATGTAGTTTAAAAACCCCCCACAGCCTAAACATCGTCATAAAACAGAAGAAAACAACATTTTTAAGCCGCAAGGCTATGGACCTACCAAGCACTTTTCCGGAGCTTTCAAGCTCCAGCAAGCACAAAAGATGATACGCCTTCATTTGCTGCTGTTTGGATCACCGTGCCACACTTAGAGTTTGATAGAATTTGATTCTCCTGCCTATAAATTTATTAGGTGCTCAATTAGTATCTAGGATATGTAGAAACATCGAAAAACCAGTTTCTTTATTGCTCGTATGAAAACAAAATGAAACATATATGTTTCAACTTTTTTTCATGTTACTTATACCTTGGAGAAAAATCGTGGATTAAAATAGTTCCCATTTCCCCTATAGTTGACTTCACTGTATGTTATTTTAACAATGTTTTCCCAAACTACTGTTTTCAATTTTTGAAATGAATTGCGTAGACTCATCGGAAATGCACAAATCCAGAGAGAAATTTCCTTCTTAGCTGAGGTCACTTACAGGTCACATTCATTTATGGTTGCTTAATATGTAACACGTGTGGAAACTTTTTCTTTTTTCCTGCAAGTTCTGTCTATATCCTTCCATATAATTTTTAGAAAATAAGTTAAAAACCAGGCCTCTACATTTAAAAAGGATGTACCCACCAATTAATGCTTTCATATATACAATTATAGAACATTAATGCTTAAAAGGATGATCACTTATGTCACTAGAAAGGATGATACAAAGTTGACACAAACGCGTATGGTGAGAGTGAACAAATCAAGCAGTCCTTTGGTTGCCATAAGACCATAAATACAATCTTGATGGTTCTCCTCTCTATATCTATAGCGGATGATAAGAGCAATGTTCTACTCAATAGCTGATCTAGAAATTTTTCTAAAATCCAGACAAAGCTGACTACGACTAGCAGCATGCATCCAAAAAACGGAAAAATGCTTTCAATCGATTGTCCATATCTTCTCAAAAAAATATCAGACGCCTCGTCTGACACACTGGCACCAAGCACCTCTCTTTCATTTCCTCACCTCCTCTCTCTCCCTCTTGCTCCGTTTACCCATAGAGCAAATCCACTCACATACTTCTGCTGCAGCCTGCCACGACGTTCAGGTGAGGCATCCCACGATTCGGCGGTGGAGGAGGCCGCCGCCCCGCCTCGTCGCTAATGGAGAAGCGGTAGTAGAGCTGGTGGGAGTGGACGCGACAACTGCTGGGTGTGAGTCCATGGCGAGCGATGAGGGCATGCGTGCTCTGATGAGTAGATCTGAAGGACGATGGCCGTTGGGTCCTTGGCTGGTCATGGGCCGCCTTCTCCACCTCTCCATCGCCCCCATGGCCCTCTCTCCGTCTTAGGCACCAGCTCCTTCTACGGCGCAGGCCATGCCTCTGGACCTCCCCATCCGGGACTGCTTCCTGTTGTGCTGCTGTGTTGTTTCGTTCTTCTTATGACTCTCTTTATGTTATTTTTTTAATGTTTTAAGAGTCAGAAATCGTTGTGTTCCTATGTGGAGATTAAAATGTTTCAACTGTAATTTAACCTTGTTGCATATTTTTTAAGTTTTTGATATTATGAATTTATTTGATGTTTGAGTCACTAACGAGTGTTTCATGTAGTGGTCGTGTTGCACTTAGTATTTTTAATATTAATCTCTTTAAAATATATTTGACTAAAGTGAATTGAAATATTTTGACAAGTGAAAAACATTTGCTTATTACTGATTAAAGGTCGCCCGATTTGTTTTATTTAGATCGGGGTATCCGATTTTGTAGTAGTGTCCTGAAAAACCCACTGACGCGGTGTGCATGTCCCCCTTATATATCATGCACCAATTGAACCCGGACAACACCTACGGTGAAAGGCCTAGGACCCGCCACTGATTATACATAGAAACTGCTGCTCGTTCTGTTTATTAATAAAAAATGATGCTTTTAAGACTGTTATTAGATGCTTCCTAATTTCGCCTAGTCTTCTAGAGTCAAATCAACGGGGAACAACAGGCCAATCTCTTTATAAGACCACGACTCTCCCAAGTGTGCTCCTTGTAGCTTGGCTATGGAGCCGCGTTTCCCAACGGAGGGGCAAGCTGCTGCACCGGTCATGGCGGCGGCGGAGCAGCCGGCGGCTGTCCGGAGCAGGACCGCCTGATGCCGATCGCGAACGTGATCCGCATCATGCGCGCGTGCTTTCCGCCCTCACGCCAAGATCTCGACGACGCCAAGGAGGTGATCCAGGAGTGCGTTCCGAGTTCATCAGCTTCATCACCGGGAGGCCAACGACGGCGGTGCCACCGCGAGCACCGCAAGACCGTCACCGCCGAGGACCTCGTCTGGCCATGGACCGCCTCGGCTCGAAATGACTACGTCCCGCCCCTCAGCGTCTACCTGCGCCGGATGCGCGAGTCGAGGGCGGCGCGAGGTGGCCGCGCGGCGCCCCAGGCGCGTGGTGACTGCGCCGGCTCTGTCGCCGCGTGCCGCCAGCGCCGTCCGAGGACGCGTTCCGCTACGTGCGGGCGCAGCTGCCCGTGTACGCGCCACCAGAGCCGGTGCAAGGCTACCCCCGTGGCCGTGCCTGTTCTGCCGGGCGGCGGCGGGCAGCACGAGGTGTCGGTGGCGTGCCGGCACCCATGGCTGTCTACTACGGAGGAGTTCCGTACGGCGAGGGGCAGCAGCCGTGAGGGTGCGCTGCCGCGACGAGGAAGCTCGTCGTCGAGCCCTCGCCTGCGCCGGTCGGCCCAGCTGCCAGTAGCCGGCGCCGGTGATCGATGGAGCTCGTTCATCTGTCAATAATCGTCGGGGGGGGCGAGTAGCATGTCTAATAAAAGGATTAAGCTAGCTTAAGAGTACTCTTGATTACAATTTTTCGTTTCATGTTTCCATCGTTGCATCGAAGAGATGATTAAGTGTGGTAGATAGAAACATTTAACTCAAATTTTAATCGTGGTAAATTGCTCGCATCGATGAACTTAGGCTAGCAAGTATTAACATACGGCGTTTCATCTCGATTAATTGGCAAGATGTGCTCCAAGTTGACGCTCCCTTTACAACTGGGAGAGCTGGAAGAGTCATCCTCGTCAGTGAGCTGTGTCGGTTAGCTTAGTTCATCAGTGGCATGAATGAGGTTTGGAGCTAGCATGTAAATATGTATCGATATCATGCATGTATAGGGTAGTGGTAGTCTTGACGGCGAAGTGATTCGCTAGCTGTCGATGAGAAACGCCGTGACGCCGTCGATCACGGTGCAAGTCCAACGCGGCCAACCTGGCGGCGACGTAGACAAGTGTCGCATGGCCCTGCTTCCACTGGCCAGCCTGGGGCTGCTGCATGCTGCGTGTGGGGCCTCCCGTTCATCGCCGTTTCTCCAAGCTCAGAGCTTGAACTTTCTCTCAATTCTATGGCATCGTCTCTCTCGAAAACAAAACCTATATATTATTCAGGCCTTCTGCCATGCAAGTGTGAGTGTATATGGTAGCAAGGTGGCAAGATTCCGGCCCAAACAGTTTTGTTGTATGAATGTGACATTGACGGTAGGAACTGACTTGTAGTTTCTTCGGTGACAGTGGGAGGGGGGAGTGAAAATATAGGGTTAACATAAGTTTGTAAAACGTACCGTCTTATGTCATGCTCCTATACCTTGCATTCGAGTCAACTATGCACGCTCTCTTTTGGGCGACAAGTTTCTAGTAAATTCGGTCAATTGTTCAGTTTTTCTAGCTCATTAATTAATCAATGACCTAAGTTCGTGCACATACCTTGGAAAACCACTCTCTAGTCTATACGTTTATAAATGGTAGGCGACAATGTAGTAACCTACGCCTAGATACCCATAATGCACCTGTGACAATCATATTTAGATTCGTAGGGAGATCCGAATATTAAAGCTAGAGATCTTTCAAATGCAATAGTGACCACAATACGTTGGCACCAATGCCGTGCAAGATAAGAAGGTCGAACAAGGGTTGAACTGATAGGAGGCGATGTTCTTCGTTAGTTTAATTAAAGGCCTTATGTAGTGGCATTTTCTTATTG